>BQNB010006727.1:38000-96383 GCA_026074375.1 Tanacetum coccineum | reverse complement strand
GTTTTATGAAATATCGAGTTCGGGAAATTAGTTTTTCGGAAACAAAAGTGTTTTGGGATGACCAGGCAAAAGAAGCCGCCCGACAGGCATTTTTGCCGCCCGACTTCCCTTCAGCCGCCCGGCTAAACATCCAGCCGGCTGGCTGGATGGTCTTGCAGTTTCGTGAATTTTGTTTTTGCCGTAAAATCTAAACCGTAAAGAGTTATAAGTTGTTCTTCATATCACTGGAAAGTTAATTGGGTCTATTTTATATTAATGATACTTGTAGATGTTGATTTGTAATTTATTTTGTACAGTTCATAAGGAAAGGGCACAAGGTCATTTTTGGTCTTCCGTTTTCATAAAAAAATTAAATTTTGGTCGTTTTTGAGTCTTGTAAAGGGGCGTTTCAAAATTTAGTTAACGTTTGTATATAAAATTGTAGATTCGAGTTTAGGTGATATCAATATGCACATAATATGAACAATCTAGATAAGCAAGTAAACAATATTAACTACACAATATTAAATATGAGACAAAAGGAAAGAGTTAGAAAGATCAAACCACAACTCGAAGATTAATAGTGGTTTGGTAACGAAGCTCCTCTTCGCCCTACTCCACTCCTCGAGTACCCAACTCGAGAGTTCACTTCACAATGTTAATAAGCTCCCTTTAGGCGGAGAAAGCGTAGACACGTGGCTTACACCAATTTCCAACACTAAGCCTAATGTCGAGTTTTAATCTTAGCTAGAACCGATCTACCACTTACACTCGTATTTTGAGGCCTAAAATACTAACCACTCTCACAAGTATTTACTCACCTAAATACTTACACGATCTACCCAATCCAACTAATGCATAAGAATATAAGAGATGTGGTTGATTCACAATATACAACACGATCGTAACAACGTTACGTAAACACAACCTAAACTACAATACTTCGTATTGTAACAATCCGTATTTTCAGGTCATTTTACAACGTCGTCTAATCAACTATTTTATTTTTAGTCTTGTACGCGTTTGATTTAATTTTAAACGTTTAGCTAAATCGCGTAAACTAAAAATCAACATTCTACGTAAACGGGTACCAAACAAATAAAAGTTTACGTCAAGCAAGTGTTAGATAATTATTTAGAGGATAATTATTAAACTTTGTATATTTTATTTTTATTAGTTACGTAAAGTGTTAACATTTCATGATAAAATACGTTTAGGCACTCCCGGAACCACCAAAACTTTTTTACGCTTCAACAAATACCCATTATTATATCCAATACCCAAAGTTTTATAAAACTCCACCATTATCTTTGTTTCTCTCCCAAACCCACAACCAAACTCAAAAACCCTCAAACAATTCATACAATTTTATTTACCACATATACAAGTGTTCTAACAACATATCTAAGGTAAACTAAAAAGGTTTGAAAGCATGGTTTAGCATTTAAAAGGGTTAAGCAAAGAAAATGTAAGATTAGGGTTTACTTGGAATTATGGTTTTCTTTGTATTAGAAGCGTGGGTTTATTATCTAAACTAGGGTTTGGATCGTGTATTTTTTTCACCATACATCATATTAAGGTTACCTAAAAACCCTAATCTCTTTACATTCATGATTTTATGTGTATATAATGGTTATATAGTTAACCACCATCTAGGAAACTTATTAACTTGTAAAATGGATTTTTACACTAGTTCATGGTTTGATGAACTTTGTCATATGTTATGTGAATGTTAAATACATGTTATAATGGAAGTATAAGTGTTATATGTGTGTTGGTTTCTTTATAAAAAGTATATATAAACTAGTTACCTAAAAGGTTTACTTAATAAGCTCATAAGAAAAAGTGATATGAGGACTTGTACTCTTGGACAAATGATGGACTAAGGACCTTAAGCATATGAGACATGTGATATATTATGTTGTAGAGGACTTGTAACAAGTGTACCAAGCTAAAAACCTATAAAAACAAGCTTAAACACATTATCACTAAAAACTCTAAACTTTATGTTTAAATTCGAAAATTAAATCATTTATTTTATGTTTTTATAAAATATCACATCTCAAGAGGATTCCAAATATGTAAAGAACTTGAAAAACTGATTTATAACGAAGGAGATACGGCATTTGCAAGTTATACGATAATAAACGCGTTTATAAAAGAAATTTTATAAAAACTTATTTCTTTTCACATCTGATATAAATGGTTGGTTTGTTTTCCCAAAAATTACATATTTTTAGGATTTCAAAACATTAAGAATCGTAATTATTGGATCAATAACGAAGAAGTTATGCTATTTTTAAGTTACGGTAATTATATATATATAAAGTGATTTTATAAAAGTAAATTTATAAAATTTACTGTTCACATCAGGTATTTACATTTTGGAAATTGCATTAGTTAGACAAAACTTCTAATTACGAAAACGTGCTCGAAAGAATCACTAAAATTGGAGTTAAAATGAATAAGATGTGACTTTTACGCGATTACGATAACTAAATTTATAAAAGTACATGAATAGTAAAAACCACTGTTCACCAGAGGACTAAAAATATGAAAATATAATATTTTGATACATCATCGTAATTCAAAAGCGTGGACATAAGAAACATACCAAACGGGCTTAAAACGAGAAAGTTACGCCATTTTTACTAAGGAAATAACTTTATAAATATGATTTCAAAATACAATTAGATGGTGATGTAGCTATATATAATTATATATGGTCTTAGTTATTCAAAGTACTTAGTACTCATATGACCTATACCTAATTAGGTTGCATTCGGGCGTATTCGTAACGCATTTTCTGTTTGTGATTTACATTATCGATTCATTCACTCGAGGTGAGTTTATAGCCCCTCTTTCACTTTTTTTACATTTCCTTTACAAATCTCGAGGGAGAATACAAGCTCATTACTAATCATGTTTTCATTATTCATTTACAACTCTATTTACATTACGTTGATTGCATACTTGATTCGTAATTGGTTACACACTAGTTTACATTACACACAATTGATGAAAACTGTTCTACATATCTTTGCAAATTGTAGTCAATTTGTTATACAATCATTTGCATATATCACGGTGAGATGAAATACTTGTTTTTACTAAATGGACGCATAACTATTACTTTACTCTTATGAATAGGTTTAGCTTATGTCGCTATGATACTGTAAATGACTCGGAGGGTAAGCGCGATTGTTATAAAATAGATCTATTCGGGATTGACAATCCCCGTTCAGGTTAATTAGCTCTATCACTGGACACACCGAACGTTTCTTTTATATTCATGTCGGAAACGATATGGAATTGTGTCTACTGGGCCTACAGCTACTTACTCATGAACTCTTTACTGTGCCTTGAATAAAGTGAATACATATCAAGTCTACAGTCCGTGTTTTTCATGAAACTTTGGAATGTGAAATGTAATCACACATGGTGAACTATTGGTATTGGATACAATGGTCATGCCATACTTTACATACCGCTTTGTTCCAATCTTACTAAAATTTTTAGGACTATCGTATAGGGATACAATAGTACAAAACACATTCTTTGATTTCACAATTTTTATGCATTTCCAATTTTGGTATAATATTTTTAACGATTGAAATGGTCATATACTATTTACAAACTTTGATTCCAACATTTTTGTACTTAACAAAAATCATATGAACTAACCAACTTTATGTTGACACTTTTTTCAGCATGTTTTTCTCAGGTGAATTAGATGCTTGGCTTACTTGATGTGCATTGGAGTCTAAACTTTACAAGACTACATTCATGGATTTCTACAAACAAATCTCATTGTATTATTTCAGTCTTACATTATTGATGCAAACTTTAGGACCAACGTTATAACAAATTCAGATTTTGGTTAAATCAACGAGATCACTTTTCAAACGACTCATTAGTGGGTACTTTCTTTTATATCTTGAGCAATGTCACTTTGAAGTAAACACTCCGAAATACACTTTGTTACGACCCCATTTTTGGGAGG
This sequence comes from Tanacetum coccineum, assembly GCA_026074375.1. Taxonomy (NCBI): domain Eukaryota; kingdom Viridiplantae; phylum Streptophyta; class Magnoliopsida; order Asterales; family Asteraceae; genus Tanacetum; species Tanacetum coccineum. The sequence goes on along the minus strand of BQNB010006727.1, from coordinate 92,401 downwards.
TGTTACACGTATCTTGGGGTATTACGAGTATATTCTTCTATTGCAATTGCAGAGTGGTAAGCTTGAATCACTTTGAAACAAATGCTTATGCTAATTAAATGATCAAAGGTTTGGAAGGTTTGGAAATATGTTTGCTAGCTAATTTAGAACGGAAAGAATAAGTGTGCAAAAAGTGGAGAAAATTCGTGGAAACAGTCCACTATTTATAGGCAAAGCTGGGAGCAAAAATTAATGGGCGGCCCCAAAGCTCTATGGGCGGACCCCTTATCGATAAGGGGATCGTGGGTGCCTATAAGGGGGCCGCCCCTTATAGGACGCGCCCAGTTTTGTCATGTTTTGGAAAAATGTTTTCTAAGGCAAGCTTTTCTGATTAGGGGGGAAATCTGATTTCAAATATTTATTTGAATTAAAAATTTCTTATAAGTACAAAATATTATATCTAATTTATATTTTTGTAAATAGGTTTTGTTACATTTTATAAAAATATAAAGTTTAGGACAAAAATATATAACTTTGACAATTTAACAAATTAAACATTTGTTTATACATACCTTAAGTGATTTACGTCGAAACAGAAATTTACAACTAATAACTTGTTTACGTTTAATTTTACGTAGAATGTTTTTACATTTTGTGATTATCAAAACGTAGAGAAGTTGGAAAATGTAAATAACATTTTTAGACAATATTTGTATTAACAATCTTTCCCTTTTTGATGATTACAAAATCTAAACTCATTATATGTAAAAATACATTTAAACAAGTTTCTAATGAGTTTAATTCTATTTCTCCCCCTTTTTATAGAATAAAAAAGGCTTCGTCGATGCGAAAAGATTAATTCGACGGAATAAACGCTCCCCCTTGATATGTGCTCCCCCTCATTTGAGGGAAGCAAGGAATTGAGCTATGGTGACTTGCTACAAAAAGGAGTTAGAAAACGAGTGCAATATATATTTCTAACTACAAGCAATTGTCACGAAAAATATACAAACATGGCTAAAAAAATAATGATAAGCCAAATGAAATATGCACTATTACAATCATTATATATAAGCCATCTAACTCATCACAACAATATATATTTCAACCAATCAACCCAAGTAATGCCATAAACTTAAAATGCATTCATTAAAACATAAAAATCATGCTTAATCTTAAGTGATCTAGAGAGCCAAAGGATTTGCTTGCAAAGGGTTGTGAATTTTATTTAAAGCAAGACAAATAAACATATAGTATGTTTAGTTTGCGGGTGGAAAGGTTGGTGGTGCGGTTGGATTTGATGGTGGTGAATTTGGTGCGGAAGTTGTTGTTGTCGAATAATTGTAAGGAACTTAAAGTGGTGGGTATGGTCGGGTTAGGAGAAATACGATCCAAGTTAGATCTTCTCTTAGAGATATGAATTGTGTTTGGTTGTAACGACAACAAGGATAATAACCAACATGATGTTCCACTTGGTCCAAAGTGATGGTAAGAGGTATAGGTGGTGTTGATGGTGTTGTTGGTAAAGGATTTGTGATGTGGTTTTAAAGGTGCATATTTAAGAGATCAGAGAGATCATAAAGTTGATTGATTTCTTGAACAAGCATTCCTTTACTTGGAGATTGAGGTAGTAGATGTTGAGTTTGGTAGTCATCTTGAGGAGCTTGTAAAGCACCATCAATGTAGGGATCAATGAGTGGAGGAGGGTGATAATGTGGTGAAGATTGATTTGAGTATGCTTGTGGAAAGCCTTCCTTTGGAGGTTCATTGCATGGAGATGGTGGTTTAGACATTGTTGTGGGAGTTTCAACTTCACTTTGTGAATGATAAGAGTTTATTTTCTTTCCCCATATTGGTTTTATAGAGATTTTAGGTTTCTTGGATAATTTTGAGGGAGGGTTTTGAGAGGATGACATTGGAGATTGTAGGTTGAGGATGATGAGAAAAAAAATGAGGAAGATGATCATTTTATAATAGGAGGAAAATGTAATTTGGGATATATGTAATTGTTGAAACTCTTAATTCCAAAAGGGTGTTTGTAAATTTTGGGTAAGTATAGCTGAGGCTATGAGGGATGTGATAAAAAGCAAAAAAAAAACAGTGAAATTTTTTGTCTGCAGTGGGTAGCCCCCTTATCAATCAGAGGGCCTCCTGTGGGAGATAAGGGGGCTGCCACCTGTAATTCCCAGGTTAACCAGATTTTTGTTTTCTGCTAATTTTTGTGAAAAAGTAAGAATGTAGGTGGTAATTTTGCAGCAAATCCTAAGTTTAGCTCACAAGACTTCTTATTGACTAAAGCATGTAATCAAATTTACTATGATATTAGCTACTATATAACTAACTGGTAAGTGTATAAGGCATTTTTAGCAATAATTAAGCAAGCACGTGTTAAACTTAAATAAGCAATCACTAGCAGTTAAAGTGACAATAAAATCTACACGAGTGATAGAGGTTTCGCATTGTGTGATACATCAACCTAAGCAAGTAAGCGTTATGTTTCATAATAATACTAATAATAGCAAGTTATGAGCCTACATACTAAAAACATAATAATAATAAAGACAAGTTTTCATCCGTGATTTGTTTGAGCTTAGTTGTTTCCCGTGCTTTCATCCTCACTAGGTGGCTCCAAATCGCTATCGAAGTAATCCTCATAATGTCATATGAGTGCCAAGACATATGGAAAGGTGTGATATTTAGGTTTGTTTAGTTGTGATTAGATGGATAATAGGTAACGAAACAAACGAGTTAGCAACATGTCGTATGGCATCGAAGAGTTGAGTTGATTTTTGACACAAGTCATTCACTTGACTAAGAAGTAAGTGAGATTGTAGGGTTGTTTGGTCATGATGCAATACATCATATTACAAGAGGAGGTGGAGATGTGATTACACATTTCTCCTTGACTCAAGATGTTTTGACGAATAATTTCATCCCAAGTTCTCATGTCGGGACGAAGCTCAAATTTATGATTTTTGTTTGGTGGGGTGTTTTTAAAAGATGGTTTATGATTACTTTGGATGTAGTATGAATTTGGAGTTCTTTGGATGAAAAGCTTGATTAGTTTTGTTAAGGGAAAATAGGTATGATAAGGACCTTTGATCTCTTGATTATTTTTGAGAGAATCAAGTGAACATTCTTCCGAGGGGGCACATTGACCTTTCCATGGAATGTTTAAAATGTTGGCAAAACCTTCAAGAGTGAATGTATATTTCTCATCTAGTACCCAAAATTTGACGGAAATGGTTTGATTCATATTTCTTTCAATCTCAAATTGAGAGTAAAATTCAAGTAGAAATCTTGGGCAAATTGGTTCATTAAGAGTTAAGAATTGTTGAAAGCCTAAAGCTCCAAACATGGTTTTATTGTTATCTTGATTTGAGAATGATGGATGGAGAGCTCGACTCTCATGAATGGTTCTAGATTCTAGATTTTTTATTATGCTTTTTAAGTGTTCGGGGATGTAGGTCTCATTTGAAATTTTAGGAATGTAATTTTTTAGTCAGTTGAAGCTCGGCTTGAAGAATGTGATTCATTATGATCTCTAAAAAAATAGTATGGTTACATAAAGATATTGCAAAATTGAGACATCGAAGTTTGATGCATATTGTGTGTTTATATGCAACAAATGTGGGGTAACGATTATTTGGACTCTAAAATAAAAACCTATGAAATAATCCAAACGCCCCATTATTTATTTTTGCTCAATCGAGTGTGTCGAAAAATATATATTAGATTATATATTTCGGTAACAATCACGAGTTCAGCGTGTATGCATGCTAAATCGTTTTTAGAGTGTATTAATAATGTAAGAAAATATTTTCATGATGTTCCTAATAGTGAGAAGTTTTTCGAAGTATGAATTGGGGTTTTTGTATAATTCCAAACTTTTCAATCATGCTTAATAATTCAAATCCTACATCTACGGGAAACATAATAGTTATATACATTATATAATCCTAGTCTTAAATTCACAAAAACACAAGAAAAATTAAAAATCCCCAATTTTGATTTTGTGCAAAAATTGAATCCTAAACACATGATTGAGAGAGGAATTTGTGAAGATACTTATAATTCTTGTTGTTAATGGTGATGTATATGTTCTTCCTTTGTGAATTTTACTTGAAATTGAGTTATAGGATTGGATTTTGATATTTTGGGTTTGTTCTTTTTCGTCACTTGCAGTAGCAGTTTCTGAAGTGTATTTGTTTTTGAAAAAAATATGAAGGAACTTCATTTTGTCAAATGGCAGCCCCCGGATCGATTGGGGGTCCGCCCATGTTAATTAGGCAGCCCCCTGATTGATTGGGGGTCCGCGATTTGTTGACCCATTTTTTGAGTTTTTAGTTTGACGGTTTTTGATGAATTTAGAATATCGAGTGTCACACCCCGCCAAGGCGGAAACACGAGGCATAACGAGAAGGGATATCATCACAACACAATGACGTCTATATAAAGAATACTAAAATGCATACAATAAAGTAAAGTATAGACACAAAGTGTCATAACAATACCCATAACTAAACAAAACATAAAAGGCGTCTTTATTGATGAAAAGGAAGTTCTCGTCAATAAGAGACATGCAACATATATCCATACAATGCTAAACATCCACATATAAACTTCAAGATCATCTTAAGGTCTCTTTCTAGCCCCTTCTCACTATCTTAAGAATCCTCATGACTTCACACCTGAAAATGATGCTTAAAACGTCAACACAATGGTTGGTGAGAGTCATAGGTTTAAGACACACAAATCAATCTTTTAAATCCAATTACCGTGATTATCAAAATAATATAGGACAATTATGCAAAATATGAACTTATGCTAACATGCAATCTACATACTGGGTAGGAACGTTACCCCCGATCCAATCTTATGACCAATGGGTAGGAACGTTACCCCCGATCCATTTCAACAACTGGGTAGGAACGTTACCCCCGATCCATTCACCTTTACATCATACTAGGTTGAACGTTTACCCCCGATCCATATGTCACTTACGCACCTAAAAGTCTACCAGCTGGAACTTATACTTAGGCCTGGACCACACATCAGTGAGTATTATTTCAACCCTTCAGTTGGTTTGAGTTGAGTAGGTGTAAAGACACTCCCCAACCGAACTGAATCACAACTACTCAATTGATCACTAAGCCATGGAGGAAATACCACAAAAACCCACTCCAATTTGATCACTAAGCATGAAGAGTTATTCATACTAATCAATAGTATTATTTCAAACCCTTCAGTTGGTTTATGTGAGTAGTAAGACCACTACCAAATCCGAAAACAAATCACGACAGTCAATAACAATGTAGCAAATTAATCACGCAATTAAAACAGTTTGAAAATACTATCATTTTCACCCCAATAAAACATAAGAAAAAGGGGCTATGAAACTCACTTGAATGCTAGCTTCCAAAAGATCCACAAAACTTCACAAAATTTCACGAACAATCTAAACAATATAAACACATAATAAGTTACCATCAATTAGGCATTCAACCCAATATGATGTAACATCAACTATGATGGATGTCTAAGCTATCTACCATAGTCCTATACTTGTTTTAAACCTTTACCACTCTTACATAAGTCATTTAGACTTTAACACTACACTTTGCATTTTCTGGTTTTAAGCAGAATTTTACACTCGCTTACGCGACCTAAACGCACCACTTAAACATTCCCATAATTCAAACCAAAAATCACACATGTTCCCTTATGTGTTTACTAACTACCATGTGATTCCCAATCATTAGTTATATGCGTAACCACCTCAAATAAAATCAAACTTCAAAACTGTCCTAATTCGGACCTGATCGCACACTAAAAAGTATGACCCTAAAAACCATACTTAGACAACTAATTAGACGATTTCCTTTGGAGGATTTTTAATAGACACATGAAACTTAACTTCTGTAAAAGGGCTAAGCTTGTTTCAAATTTTAAGTAGGGGTTTTACCTCCCGAAATTAGACCCAAATCTGACCCGTATTTACTGTTTTTTTTTTTAACGGCAAATGGAATTTTATTAAAAAAGGGCTAGAAAGAGAAGGAAACTAGCAGACGATTATACATGCAAAAACGACTCCAACAAACAAGAACAAAAGGAACAAAATAACACCAACGAAACGAAATCGCAAAACAACCAAAGGCTTATTAGAATAAGAAAGATCCCACCATGCGCCAACTGAATTAATCCCTATAATGAAACGATATCCCGAACACACGAGGCATATAACCAAAAAGCGATCTAACCGGCATCCTTTGTTTGTCTCGATAAGGCATTATGAAGAAGAATAGCTTCTTTAACGTTGCCATAATAACTCCAAATCTGAAGATCGCTAGGAAAATAATCTTTCCTTAGAACGTTAGTTGCGCTATGAGAGATAACAACCCGTGTATTATTATTTCCATTAGGGGTCTCTATAGTCCCATGTTTATCAGAATTATCTCGTTCACTAGTTAAGAGGACTAATATATTCAATCCTCGAAGAACCGACTCCAGTAGCAATATTTAAATCATTACCCGGGGGTGTAGATGGAGGCGCAATGATGGAGTCTTTTTCAGGAGCATTAACTTGGCGTTAACACTCTCATTATCATCAGTTGGTAACATCTTCCAAAATCACCCTGAGAATGAACTCAAGAATCTCTACCAGCATCTTTCCAAATTCTTTCCATGCAATCCTTAATTCACCGCATCATTAGTAACATGATCGAAATCATCACGAATCTCGCCTTTCTTCAAAGGGAAAGTCCACAAGATCACTTTCAACCACGAACTCCTCCTCTCGCAAAACCCGACTAGAAGGCGACACCGAATTCATTGTTAACATTCTTAGGGGATCTGAATCAACAACTATCGACATCCAATGCTTCCTATTTTCCAAAACTTTATCCAAACTAGGACCTCTGCATCCTTCCTTTCCAGAGGATTTGGACTCGGGAATTGACCTCCATCGATTGAATATTGTGCGCGCCAATATGCAAACTCAGTAGCGATAATACGATAAGTCCAATTTCGATATGAAACTATAAAGGACTCTATCACACGATGTAAAGACTCTGTAAGGACACAAACCTTCCCATGAGACATTGGTCCATCACTTACCATATCCGTAAACACCACTGCTTCCCACCGACCACCAACTTTCTTATAAACCTCTGGAGCCATGATGCCACGTGGCAGACCCGCCAGGTCTATCCAAAACATCTTTCATCTGGATAAACATCGTTGAGGAAAACATCTTTGAACTCAAAAATTTCTCTTTTTTAACGCCTTTGAAGTTTTGGACGCTTTTCCTCTTGATCGATAGAGTCAAATCCAACCAAACCCACGTCCCAACATATCTATGCCAACATCATCGATTCCCTCAGAGACATATGTTTAGAATGCTCTGAATGACACTTAAATCTCTTTAACTTCTTTAGCAAGAATACTACGCTCCATACCATCAAAATCAATACAATTGTCTACGAGTATAGACATCACCGCTTTCATTACCCTGCCTTCCTTATATACCTGGTTACAATCGACACACACACATGATTCTGCTCCAAACATTACTAGTACCGTATTTGCCGACATGTCCACTGATTTTGTTGACCAGGATACCGCTTTAGCATACGAGTTAAAAGACTGAAAACATTTTCGTTGATACTAAAGAATTGAGAGTTCGAACCTACACTGGTGTTTAGCTCGTCCCAGAAGTTCCACAGGTCTATTATAAGTTCTGACCATACTTCGCCACATCGAAACATAAATGAAAACAACACAATGCATGCCGTTCTTAGATTGGAAACTAACTGATTGATATCATTAACGTTTATAAAACGTACAAAACCAAATCGTATGACCACGATTTGGATCTCTTTTGCGCTATGTAAACATCGATACCACATACCTCTCATTTGTTACAACTATCCAAAAGATCTTGGACCGTTGAGCATTCATGGGATATTAGAAACAAAGATTGATGAAAAACGACTTATGTTCCTCACGAAAATTAGATGAGATTTGTCTGGGAATACCTTTGTTACCGTTGATCTTTGACGTACGATTATTATCGAGAATGATCGTTCCTTTTCGCTTTCTGGAATAATTATTAGATCGGATGACCTAATTGTGCCAATTGCATCGTTATTTAACAACAGAATGCCAAGATCGGAAAAATAGGATTGACAACACCTATCATTTGTGAAGATCCGAAATCGAGATTTGTGGTGGTGGATGTTGACGTTTATTCTTGTATACCTTATAATCTGCTAGCTTCATATCCATCTTGAAAATATTATTTGATTAGATTTTAGATGTTTGAAAACCTCAAAATAAGAATATTTAGATCTTGATTCTTGGACATGAAGTCAACGATTCATGAAGTCCGACCCGTATTTACTGTTTAGACAACTTTTCTTGCAAAAGACATTTGAATGACTACCCGAACTCAAAATCATTCGAGGCCAGACTGTTTGGAAAATAGACTCTCTGAACTTATCAAAACTCATAAGATTCATCAAAAATATCATTACCAATCTCGAGATATCAACTGAAACCAACACGCTCAAAATTTGCTCAAACTTAATCATGATTTAACGCGAAACTAACCCTAACGATTACAACCATCATGCTTTTAATTAAACCTCTAATCAATCCTATTAGTTTAAATTACATAATTTACAGAAAAACTTTGAAACCCTAATTAATAAAACCTAATTTACATCTAATCCATCATAATTTAGTTACTAGATTAAAGATGTAAAACTAAAATTAAAAGATCGGATCGGTACTTAATTTCAAAACCCAAAAACTTTTCTTCCTTTTTTTTTTTGTTTTGCGAAATCTCATCAGGGGGGCTTTTAGGGGTTTTTAATCTTGTATTTATTGCTTCCCTAGATGTGTTTTATTTAAGCCTTAATTTGGTATTTAGATTACATATTAGGCCTTTATTTCTATTTTATATTTTTTTCCTTTTTATTTCTAAAATTCGGATTTTACTATTCATGCCAAATTTTTTTTTATTTCTTTATTAATTAATTAATTATCTTTATACCTTAAGTTTTATAAAAACCTAAACTAAATTGTTAAACTATTTTGCTTGAAAATTACTTTCTAAAAATAACTTTTCATACTCAAATTCTCCTATTCAAAAAAATAGAAAGTTTTAAAAACTCTCTATATTTTAACAAACTCATTTCCCTTAATCTTAACTCTAAACACCTAAACTTATCTTAAATTACTCTAACATAATAATGCGTATAGTATAATTACTTACACAAAAAAAATTAACGCGACACCGCTTCGATTACCAATTCATATCCTTGTCACCAAAAATCGTGGAACGAAATGAAATTCACAAAATTAAACACAAATCCGAAATCCTATTGAGACGATCACGCTCAATGGTATTGATTATCCAAATTTTCAATATCTACATATCCCACACAAACACTTTTAGAACACATAAATCACAAAATTTCTTTCATAAACTAAACTTATAGAACAGATATTTAGGTCAACACTACGGTTTGACCAACCTGCTCGAACCACGGTTGTCACAGCATTGGTTGCAACCCATCAGATGACTCAGTCTCCTTATTAAACTCATCAAAACTCGTACCAAAACACTCAATTTCAACCACAAGTTTCACCATATCAGTCTCCACAGTATGGATCACCTTATCAGTCTCAACAATACTCAACCCATCAATCATCAACACCTCTTTCAATCACTTATCCATCCAATGATTATTAATCATCAATTCACCACAACGTTTATTCTCCATCAACATCCATCCCTTAATTGGAATGTGCTACCACAGTTAACTTACAATCTGAATTTTCGCAACCAGACTTAGGTCTAATTATTCCAGTGTTCCAGAAAGGTAATGATCTCATTGATGCCATCAATCACATGATGTCTTTCTTGACTGCTGTTGTCACTTCCCGCTACCCTACTACTAATAATCAGCTGAGGAATTCGTCAAACCTTAGGCAACAAGCTACCATTAATAATGGAAGAGTGACATTACACCTAATTCAGGGGAGACAAACGTCTTTATCTGCGGGTACTACAAGGACATACACTCCAGGAGCAAGTGGAAGCAATTCTGGGAAACAAAGGACTGTTATCTGTTACACCTGCAAAGGGGAAGGCCATATGTCCAAACAGTGCACTAAACCTAAAAGGAAACAGGATGATTCTTGGTTTAAGGATAAAGTGTTGTTGTACAAGCTCAAGCAAGTGGTTTCAAATTCTACTGAGGGAGGAAACTTACTTTTTTGCAAGAGATCCAGGAATTCCAGGGAAGGTCAACCACACAGACTGTCATTACTCACAATGCTGCTTATCAAGCTGATTGGTTTAGATGCATATGCTTGGACTGTGATGGAACTCAAACACTGCCAAAGTTGCTTCATAGCGAAATTTATCTATTATGGGTTCAGAATGCTCTATGCTGAGGTAACCATTCATGATAATATGAATAATAATATGCTTAATCAAGCTGTGCAGGTGATGCAGTCTTCTAAACAGTCAAATGTTGTGACTCATTAAGAGACTGAAATAAACAGTGATAGTAATATCATTCCTTATTCTCAGTATGTGATTGAATCACAACAGGCAGCTGTTCAAAAATTCTAATTCTTCTGCATCATAAGATGCACTGATTTTTATCTGTGATTGAACACTAAAAACCCAAGTAGTTAATTGTACAAGATAAATCTGGACAATAAATGTGGTCACATGATACTTTAAATGCTAGAGCTTAAAAGATAAAAGATAAAAGGTTAAAGTTTTGAAGAGGACAAAATGTTGATTTAAGGTGTATTGTACGATTTCAGACTCAAGTGCACAGTTTGTGAGATTCGATATCTTAAAAAAAAATCTTTTTGACATTTAAAAGAGGAATCTTTAATACAAACAATTACTATTCTCAAAATGATTTTTAGAAAGGAAGTATCTAGGTACATCGATAGAGAGATTGCGTTTAGAAAAGAAGATCAAACAACTAGATAATTTTGTTTTTAAATGAGATTCAATGCTGCACAAACTATTCACATCGTTGACGAAACCTCACTTTTTCTAGATCATACCACTAAACAAGCTCTAGGTTTTCAAAATCCTTTTCTATTGAAGGAAAGTTGGAAACAAGAGCTTTATGATGGTAATGTTTCATTAAGAATACGTAGTGCTATTGTGATTCCTAACTCCGAAGAGGAACATAATGCTTGGCTTGAACGAGAGTCTTTCAAAAATGCTTTTAAAACACCAAGATCCTATGGATGTTAGAAAAGAAAGTTAATACTACCCAGTCGATCTTTTTTGCTGTCGTTAATCAATCTTTCTAAGATTTTGAAAAATGATTTGTTCCACAAACTGAATTATCTGCTGAACAAGCCTTTTGGTCTTAGAATTCTAAGTGAATTCTTCTGAAACCACTCTTATCTAGTAGACCCACCAAGTTAAGGTTCCAAAAACTTTTTTTAATGTCAGCATGGTTAATACGAGTTTGAAGAAACTTAAACATCGTCTTGCTGGTTTTGATGTTGTTGTCAAAGAAAGAACCACGACCACAACTATCACTGAGGGCTCATGGGGGTTCGAACATACAAAGACTTGTTTTAGGGAAGAAATAATTCCATTTGTAAAAGCTCTGAAGGACTTATTACATTCGATCAATATTTGGTGTGATCGAAAATTTTGAAGTCCAAAAATGTTCTTTCTCATCAAATGGAACAGGTCTGTGAAACAAACATCGTTTAGAGTAAAAAAAATTTGAACGTTAAAATTGAATCACAGTTTTGAACGAAATTATGAAACGGCATCTTGGAACAAGTCATTATCAAAGATATTGTGAACATGATTGTGAATTCTTTTGTGGATAATGCTTCTGTAAATGTGCATAAATGTGTAAAGTGTCTCAAACTTGAGACTGAGCTTCTCAACAAAAATGATTTCATTGAAAAAGAGATTTACAATAAATTAAAACTGTTTCAAAAGGTTTTACCATCTTCTGAAAAATCATTGCATCTCTTTAGAAGTTGATACTCAACTTAATCAGGAAAATTTTCAAAGGGACAATTCTGTTTCAAATCAAAGGGCTCCAAGTTTTGATCAATTATTTGAATTAAATGAATTGAAAGCTCAGTCCCAAGAGAAAGACACGGTCATAAAGAAGTTGAAAAAGAGAATTAAAACTCTAAGTGGAAAAATGAATGAGGATAAGATTAAAAAGGACTTAGAGGAGATTGAAACAATAAATATTGAATTGGATCATAGGGTGTCAAAGCTTATTGCTGAGAATAAGCATTTGAAACAGACCTATAAGCAACTTTATGACTCGATTAAACCAGCACGTATTCGATCAAAAGAACAATGTGATGATTTAATTAATCAAGTCAACCTAAAGTTTGTGGAAATCTATGATTTAAATGCTAGTCTTCAAGAAAAAAGTTTTGGAAATATGCACAGCTCTCACGGATGAATTAAGAAACTTAAAGGAAAAAGCTTTAGTTGAAATGCTTGTTACGAAAACACACTATTGATCCAGAGATTCCTTAAGAATTGATGTTGGAACCATAACCCTTAAAAATTGTTATATAAAAGGGACAGCCCACTCTGCCTATATTAAGCATACTCAGGAAGAAGCTGCAGTTCTTAGGGATCTAGTTGATCATGTTTTAGGAGCAAATTACTCCTGTAGTTCATTCTTTAGAATCTGGTTGTGATATACTAAAATACTAATTCAGGAGGTTGCTTACATAACATCAGAAAATATGCCCTACGCATCACAATGTTTGGTGAACAATAATGGCTACGACCCCAAAGAAACAAGAATTGAAAGAGTTAGATTCACTAGCCCGTCACATCTCAGAAACACAATACAAAAACAGCCTTCTACATCAAATCTGTTTCTAACAAACCTATATGTGTGTTGTCTTCTTACAGGAGTAAAAACCGTTCTACTAGTGCTTAGCAGATCTCAGCCTTTCAGGCAATACAAAGAAAGATAAGATTCAGCAAACACCAAGTAGTACTCAGAAGAATAAAGTAGAAGCCCACCCTAGGAAAGTTAAATCTAGTTTGAAAAATAAAGATTGTGTTGTTCAACCTAAAGGAACTGCTCATGTGCAGCATTCTAAGCTTAATGCGAATCCTGAACTTAAATGTGTTAAGTGTAATGGTTGCATGCTTTATGTAATCTGATTTGTGTGTTTCTTGAATTTTATCAATAATGTGAATGCTCGAAAAAATTCAAATATGTTAAGAAAAGTTCAAGAGAAAAGTTTGGAAACCAACAGGAAAGGTGTTTACAAATATTGGATACATCTGGAGACCTACTGGTCGGACCTTCACTATAGTAGGAAATGCGTGCCCTTTAACTAGGATTACCACAACTGCTGAAGTACCCCTTAGGAAACCAACTGCTCTAGAAAATGAAACACCTAAACCTGTTGTAACATTGGTTTACTCAAGGAAACCTAGGAAATCTCAAAATATAATGTTCCAGTTTGCAAATCATGTTCTTAAATCTTTGTCTTTGCTAACAAAAAAGGAACCTAGTAAATCTTAGGGATCCATAGTTTCTGATGTTCCATCTTTCTCTCTTGATGAATGCAGGTCGTCCAAATTGTTCTCTAGTATTTTGGACTCGTACTGCTCCAGGCATATGAACGGAGAAGTCGCTTCAGTCACCAATTTCGTAATAAGTTTTTGGGTATTGTCAAATTCTGGAAATGATCACATCGGCATAAAGAATACGGTATCCTCCCTCCTCAAACCTCCCAAAAGTAAACTAAGTTCCTATGAGATATGATGATTTATCAGATTGAAATGTTACTGATCTCAAGGGTTTACTACATGGAAGGACTTGGACATAAATTATTCTCTGTGGATCAATTTTGTTGATTCGAAACATTGAACTGCTTTTCAGTCTAACACCTGCTTTCCATACATAATCTAGAAGGTGTTGTGCTATTGACTGGCTCTCGAAGGCAACAATCTGTATCTCTTGTCTCTTGGGAGATATGATGGCGTCCTCACTCCGATTATGTCTCTTGTCATTGGCTCAAGACTAAGCAGTCCTGGCTTATGCCCCCCCTGCACGACGTTTATCTCTTTCCGAACTTTTGTTACTATCAACTATTTAGCCAGACATGGTCTTGTTCGGTGTCTCCTAAGCTTATATTCTAATAGGACCATCTGTGTTCTGCTTGTGCTGATGGTTAATAATAATGCAGAAGAAACCCCACAAACCTAAATCTGAAGACACCAATCAAGAAAAACTTTATCTGTTGCACATGGATCTTTGTGGACCAATGTGTGTCGCAAGCGTTAATGGAAAAAAGTACATCCTCGTCATCGTTGATGATTACTCTCGATTCACATGGGTTAAGTGCTTAAGGTCAAAAGATGAAGCTCCAGATTTCATAATCAAGTTTCTCAAGATGATCCAAGTGCGGCTTAAGACACATGTCCGACGCATCAGAACAGATAATGGAACTGAGTTTGTTAATAAAACATTGCGTGAATATTATGAGAAGGTGGCATCTTTATGAAAACATCTGTTGCTCGCTCTCCATAGCAAAATGGTGTCGTTGAAAGACGCAATCGTACGCTAATTGAAGCTGCCCGCACAATGTTAATTTATGCAAAAGCTCCGTTATTCTTATGGGCAGAAGCAGTGGCTACCGCATGTTACACCCAAAATCGTTCCATCGTACGTCTTCGTCACGGAAAAACACCATATGAGCTTTTACATGACAAACCTCCCGACTTATCATTTTTCCATGTATTTGGTGCACTCTGCTATCCGACAAATGATAGTGAGAACTTGGGTAAGTTACCAACACAAAGCATTGATAATTGGTATTTTCATTGGCTATGCACCCACAAAGAAAGCATTTCGAATTTACAACCGACGTACCAGACGAATCATTGAGACAATTCATGTAGATTTTGATGAGCTGACTGCAATGGCTTCTGAACACAGCAGTTCAGGACCCGCACTTCATGAAATGACTCCTGCAACAATCAGTTCAGGACTCGTGCCAAACCCTCCTCCTTCAACACCGTTTGTACCACCGTCAAGAACAGATTGGGATATTTTGTTTCAACCGATCGATTTGATGAGGGAATGACCTTACTACTTTCACCAGTGTTGATTACCCAGCCACTGAAGTCGTTGCTCTAAATTTGAAGTGTTGCTCCAGTTCCCGTGTATCAACGGTCACTTCTTCAACAAATGTTGACCAGATGCGCCATCACCAAGTATTCTCAAACAACACACAGAAAACTTAACCTCCCCTCATTCCTAATGATGTTGAAGAAGACAATCATGATATTGAAGTTGCACATATGGGTAATGATCCGTACTTTGGTATCCTAATTCTAGAAATCCCTTCTGATCAATATTTATCGTTGGATTCTATTTATACAATTGTGCATCCCGATCACCAAATTTCTGAACACAATAGCAAATGGACTTAGGATCACCCACTTGAAAATATAATCGGTGAACTCGATAGACCAGTTTCCACAAGGCTGCAGTTACATGAGCAAGCTCTTTTCTGTTACTACGATGCTTTCCTCACTGCTGTTGAACCCAAGACGTATAAAGATGCTTTGACTCAATCCTGTTGGATCGAAGCAACGCAAGAAGAGCTCAATGAGTTCGAACGCCTTAAAGTATGGGAGCTCGTACCCCGACCAGATAAATTTATGGTTATTACTTTGAAGTGGATCTACAAAGTAAAGCTAGATAAACTGGGAGGTATTCTAAAGAACAAGGCTCGATTACTGGCTCGTGGTTACCGTCAAGAAAAGAGAATTGATTTTGAAGAGTCTTTTTCTCCGGTTGCAAGATTAGAGGCTATAAGGATTTTTCTCGCGTTTGCCGCTTACATGAACATGGTCGTCTACCAAATGGATGTCAAGACTGCATTTCTGAATGGTAATTTGCGAGAAGAGGTTTATGTTAGCCAGCTGGATGGTTTTGTGGATCCAGATAACCCTAATCACGTGTACAAGCTAAAGAAAGCTCTTTATGGGTTGAAACAAGCTCCACGCGCGTGGTATGACATGTTGTCTTCGTTCCTGATATCCCAAGACTTCTCCAAAGGCTCAGTGGATCCTACTCTGTTCATCCGTAAGGAAGGCAAGGAATTACTTCTGGTACAAGTATATGTCGATGATATTATCTTTGCTGCATCTACACCTGAACTTTGTGACCTATTTGCTAAAATCATGTGTTCAAAATTTAAGATGTCAATGATGGGAAAAATCTCATTTTTCTTAGGATTATAGATTTTTCAAAATCCCAGAGGCATCTTTATTAACCAGTCAAAATATGCCCTTGAATCTTTAAAGATATACGGTTTTGACTCTTGTGACCCAATGGATACTCCCATGGTGGAGAAATCCAAACTGGATAAAGATTAAAAAGGGAAAGCAGTTGATCCATCACACTATTATGGCATGATTGGCACCCTCCTTTATCTCACAGCCAGTAGACCTGACCTATAATTTGCTATATGCATGTGTGCCCGGTATCAGGCTAGGCCTACCGAAAAGCACTTACTTGCGGTCAAAAGGATCTTTTGGTATCTAAAAGGAACCGTCAATCGGGGACTATAGTATCCGAAGGATTCTTCAATTGCTCTAACAGCATTTGCAGATGCGGATCATGCTGGTTGTCAAGATACACGCCGTAGCACATCTGGTAGTATGCAGTTCTTGGGAGATAGACTTGTTAGCTGGTCCTCAAAAAGGCAGAAGAGCGCTACGATATCCAGTACGGAAGCTGAATATATTGTTATGTCAGGATGTTGTACTCAATTCCTTTGGATGAGATCATAGCTTACTGACTATGGTCTTGGATTCAATAAAATTCCAATATACTGTGATAACAAAAGCGCTATTGCCTTATGCTGCAACAATGTTCAACATTCCAGGTCGAAGCATTTAGACATCAGATCTCACTTTATCAAGGAGCATGTTGAGAATGGGGTGATTGAACTTTACTTTGTCAATACGGAGTATCAACTGGCGGACATCTTCACAAAAGCCCTCACAAGAGAAAGAATTGAATTTCTTATCAACAAGCTGGGAATGCTGAGTTTTACACCGGAAACTCTAAAACAACTGGCAGATGGAGTTGATGAATAGTGGTGGTACCTATTCAAATATCCTGTATCATATCCTGAAGGTCAGCAATATCCTCATGATCTGCGAAAGACACTACCATTGATACCTAACTCTCGCGGTCGTCAAGTAATTCCATTTGATCACTTCATCAACAACGACCTTGCGTATCTATCTGGTGGTGTCTCCAACCGTACTTATGAAACTTCCGTCACAAAGACCAAGGCTGCAAATTATGGTCATATCAACTGGATTGAAGATTTGTTCCCCAACATAATCTGGAGTGAAGTGCCGGTCAACTATGACAAGCATGCACTATGGGGAATTTCTCATTAGGGACGCAAACATCAACAATTCTATGGATTTGCTGCTAACAGGGAATCGGCTTGTGATGTCTATTCCAAATGTAGAATCATTGCTGTCACAAAGCTTCAAATTGTCGAATGGCACGGCTATAAACATTTGGATTGGATCACCATTCGTAAAGATGATGACAAGCTATATACATTCAAGGAAGGAGACTTCAAACGGCTTCGCCTTCAAGATATCGAAGACATGCTGATTCTTCTTATTCAAGGCAAGCTGACATTTAATGTTAAAGATTGTCTCGCTTTTAGTGTCTCTCTGAGAATGTTTACAAGAAGTATCGTCATCCAAAGGCGTGTTGAAGATCTTCAGTTAGGTGTCAAAAGTTACCAAAAGAAGCTCAACATCACAAAGCCAGACACGTATAGATCTGATCTCAAATGCAGGAATGCCTATATAGCATATTCTAATCCCAGAGGCTTCATCTATCAGAACAAAGACAAGAAGAACAAGTTGATGCATATCGATGAACTCCACAAGTTTAGTGACGGTACACTTGATGATGTTCGAACTGCTCTTAATGATCGTCTAAAAGGGATTAGGATGGAATATCTACCAAAGACAATATGGAGACAGAGTGATAGGGAACGAGCAAAAGCTATGATCCAGGCGATCGACAAACAGCTCAAGTCAAGGCGAATAATGAGAAGTTTGGAAAAATTTGTTAGTGGGAGACCTTACGAGGGTGACTTACGACTGCTACAAAGGACCATATGATGTATCACATGATGTCCTCATAATAATCAGGTCAAACCTTGTACATAATAATTAACTTGTGAAATTTGTATATATGTAGTATAGATATTAAGGTGACATTAAGGAGTGCTCGAGTACAAGATTTTCAAGAATTTCTTAGTAAATTCAAAAAAATTCAAATTATTGTACTCAGCACTGTCTTATAAACCCTAAAAAATTGAAGGGGGGCATTAAAATGTTTCTGTTCGATATTATTTAACATTTTGTCCCCGTACGTTTAATCAATTGATATCCAAAATATCAAGGGATTAACATTTTGGATAAGGGGAGAAAATGTGATTAAACTGAACCTAATTTGTATTGAAATGTGATCATATAAAATGGACTCAATGCACTCCACACTTAGCATGTACTACGATTACGATGCACATGTTAAGGGGGAGCTTTTAGTGATAATGAAAAACTCTCAAAGTGTAAATCTTTTGATATTTATATCAAACACTTTGATTGAAATTTTTCAATGATTTTGGATGGATTATGATGAAATACCCAAAAGACCGACCATGTACTTAAATTTATGGAGTTATAAGGCGGTTAGGCTTAGGTATTCAAATCTCATGATCCAGCCAGAACCGGAGGGATCTACCTAGGGATATCCACTAGTTAGTGTAGAAGTCCTTAGGTATGATACAAAAGGAGAAAAAGTGAGAATCGGGAAAAGTGCCGACTGAGATGGAGCTAGCACTGGAATAAACCCAACAAGGTGTTAGTTATGAAGTCTCGGTAAGCGCTGAAGGGGTTGAAGAATGAAAAAGAAATGTAATGATAAAGGGTGAAAAGAAAGAAGCCCTCCATACACTTAGGCAGAAACCGGGTCAATACATAAACTGTCAGAAACACTAAGGTGTTGTCTGACATTGAAGACAGTCATGGACCCAGTGACGCTAAGCACAACCCTCCCTAGCCACTCAAGGTCTCTCAACAGACTCTTGTTTCATTTCTCACGGAGATTACACGCATTTCTATCGACTTTCTCACTCCGAGTTAGTTGATATTGAAAAGGTGGCAGTCTGCTCCAGCCTCCGATCACTAAAATCAAAGTGCACTATTGAGTCTAGAGCCAAAAGAGATCATCCATAAATCTCATTAGGACACTTGTCAAATTCTGCTTGCTAAGTCACACAATGTGAATTACAAGATATATATTAAGAGTCCTACGCATTATCCTTGTGATTTTGCCAGAACATCAGAGTGAATTCATTCACAATGAAGATGGAAATCCTGCTTGAGCCAACATCAAACAAGCTCATGGTAGGTAACTTGTGCGATTCTTTATGAATCAAACTTGTGACAACTGGAAAGAAACGATGGTGCGATTCTATAAGAATCAAACTTGTTCCAAGATATGAATTGACGATTGATGATGAATTTTTGAAATGATTAACACTCTCGATGTGTCACAAAACCACTTTAGCAAGTGACACGTTGATTGATTTTCAAATTGATTTTTCTATTTCAATCGGTGAGATAGTAACTCACTGGTTCACTCTTATCGTGCTGTCTGCTTTGAGACGTTCCGATAATGAGAACATGCTGAGTTTGATGAATCTAATGCAAATGTGTTAGAAAGATTCTATACTTCAGCTGGAAATCCTGTCAAGGAGATTCTTCTTAAATTGAATCTACCTGATCACAGGTCGATCCTCACAGATTCGAAGGTTACTCCAACCACACCTGGACGAATGACAAAGCCATATTCGTCCCCCAGATTTATTGCTAACTGTTTAAATGCAGGATACGTAAAGATGGTGGTGAAGGACCTGAATTACAGCTACCACAAGATACATAGCCACATGCTCATAACAGATCGACACACATAAAATACCGTCATGAAAGCTCAATTACATGTTTCAATACTTTTAGCTACTCTTAAACCGTACGTCTTTTTTTGAATTGACAAGATAAAGTCAAAGAATTTCAAAGAAGTTTTCGTCACTCTGATACCGAACGTCTTTCTCTCGAATTGACGAAGTGTTTAAAGTTAAAGAATTCAAGAAAGATGCAACATTAAACTTTCTAAGTCAACAAATCAAAGAATGGTATTACAGTCTGTCCACAGAAGTCACAAGATTACAAGATGACAAAGTCCACAAGATGGCAAAACGAGAAGTATGCTTTGTTGATGATCTCACAGTGCTCAGATCACATTCTATCATACAATCAAAGATAAAGGAACGAAGGCTCAGCCTAAAGTCAAATATCACTACATCATATTCACAAGACAAGAAAAAGAAATGAAGTTTGCGAGCTGAAGACTAAAGATGTAGCATAGTATGCTAGGTTTAAAATTTTGTAAAATGAAGTGACCTCCCTTAGGGGGAGATTGTTGGAAACAAGAAAAGTATCGGTCACTTCTAAATTGTAATAGTCTTAGCCCGTAGTTTAACATATGAAAAGCTAGTAAGCTAATAATGGCCCAAGGACCATGGAAGCCTTAGTAATGCCCATGTCGCCCTATGTATGTTGTATAAATACCCTCTCCATGTCTTGGAGAGGGTGGTTGGTTGTTTTCATTTCATACATTTCACACATATATTCAATATTACTTTCTCTCTCTAGAAATCTTATAACCCACTTCTCTCTCTAGTTCTTGCATAATATCATTAAAGATTACTAGTATTCTACACTTCTCGTGGTGACTCAAGTACCCCGTGGTTTGCCGATTATGCAAATTACCACGCGGGGAATTTCATTATTAAAGGGATGTCGTCCCAATAAAAAAACAAGTTTTTCAAGGATGTTAAACACTACTTTTGGGACGACCCCTATTTGTTCAAAATATGTGCGGATCAAATGATCTGGCGGTGTGTTGCATGCCAAGAAGTTGTTGACATCCTCACAGCTTGCCATAGTGGACCCACCGGGGGACATTAGTTGCCACTACACCGCCAGAAAAGCTTTTAGACATCAGGATATTATTGGCCCACGATTATTACAAATAGATTGCCTATGACTTGGTCTCCCGATGTGAACTTGTCACGTCAAGGAAAAATTACCAACGGAGATGAAAAATGCCTCAAAATTCCACCCAAGTTTGTGTAAATCTTTGACGTGTTTAGGCATAGAATTCATGGGTCGTTCCCATCTTCCACGAGGTACAAATACATTGTTGTGAGGAGGCTCGCCTCTTCCGTTATCTCGTGTTTTGTGTTTTGTTGTTTATTGTCCAGGAATTCCCGGATTATGAAGCCTCTCGTGCTCGTGGTTTTGTCCTTCGTTCACTCGAGCTTCAAATCCTCAGCTTCATTTTGGAAATCCAATATCCTAATCTTATCGACTAACATTTATCTTTAAGCACGCTTAATAAACGGCTTTAGATATATGTAGAAACCCTTCGTAAAACATTAAGAAAAATGTTTAGTTCTAGTATAGGAGGATCTATCGATTTGATTTTGCCTGCAGCCGTTGTTTTCACGTAATCCTGTTTTTACCACCAAAATTTCAAAAAAATAAAAAAAATTTAAAAATTTTAAAAATAAAATAAGTGTTTTGTCATAATTTTGACTTTCCTACTGGGTAGAATAAGAATAAATTTTGACTCGATCGAGCGTGTTGAGCTCTAGCTTGTTCCTTAACTTTTATACTAAGCGTTTGCGGATCTTCGCGAAGAACGAAAAATGATAGAGTTAAGTATGAGTTGGATGCTAAACAAGGATTATTTAGAAATCTTAAGAGCTCATGTATGTAATTTGTGGCTTTTTCTCCCATAAGCTCCTACCCGGACTAATAATACGTGCTATTTTTGAAAATTAAACTTAAATCAACAATTTTTGAGATGTAGTTGATAGCAATAATTTTAGTCTTAGTTCAAATTTATACTTATGTTTAAGTGTAATAAGTATGATTAAATAAATCTCTTTTGGTTAAATCTAAATATGCTTTCGAACTAAGGCTATTTCATTTTGAGTTGTGTTTTTTCTAAATAAGCTATGTATATACGGGAAACCTAAGAGTTTTTGAAACCAAAGGTTCGTGAGTCCCGATACTAGTCTCTGTGGGGTGTCAAAAGCCTGGTCACTTAGCCGCAAGGTTGGGATGTGCCGAGACGAAAGTCGCTACATGGGATGATCTCGCCTTTAAACTCATTATTCTCGGGGGACGTTATAATGGGACCAAGCTGTGTCCGTGAGCGCAAGGATGATATTGTATCAAGCATCGAACAAAACACTGTGCGTGATACCTTGATAGACATTGTTCTCGGACAGGGATTTGGCTGGCAAAGAGGTTTGACATTGGGCTTGGTGAGATAGGTGACAAAGCCCTTACTCTTGCGGATATGTACTCTAATTCGGGCCTGGAGGGCTTGATTGTGTGTAGTGGATTTGACAGGGTCCTCACGTTTACACAGACCTGGATGACTGACTTTGCCATGGCCGGTGGTGATTGATGCTTAGGTCAAAAGCCAAAAAAGCGCTAACGGGTAAGTATATGACTAAATGTGCAGATATTGGATACGGATTTCTCCCTTTCTCTATTCCTACTTTGTGGAACTGATAAAGACCGTTTACTATACAGAAGCTGGCCGGAGTTTTACCATGGCTCAAGAAATGGGGCCCGCAGGCTAGCTGTCCACATTTTTAATAGGATTAGTTTTTCCATTGCTAAGTAAGTGGGGGGCCCAATAGTAGCTCGGGCTTCCTCATAATTTGTTGTAATTTTCTATTATTCTAACGAAGTGAATGTTTTTATAATAATAAATAATAATAATAATATAATAATAATGAAAAACATGATGAAAAATGACAAAAAGAATGATGAATAATAATAAATGGTGGCTGATAAAAGTTTGCCTGCATCTTGCCGGCTCACAACCGATAGTTACATCATTCTAAAGTAAATCCCATATAAGAACAATAATCCGAGACTGATAAAAGGATTATTGCATCTTTGCCAGGCTCACACCGAATTTTCAGCCCCTCAAAAAGGTCGAGGGTTACGATTGCATCAATGTTATTGTTTTAATAGTAAGTGTAGATTTAATAAATATAGGGAAACTCTCTTTTCTAAAAATCTAAATAATAGCTTATTTGAACTTAGACTATTTCATTTTAAGTTTTTCTAAATAAGCTATCTATAAACGGGAAACTTAAGAGTTTTTGAATCCAAAGGTCCGTGAGTCCTGATACTAGTCTCTGTGGGGTGTCAAAAGCCTGGTCACTTAGTCGCAAGGTTGGGATGTGTCGAGCTGAAGTCGCTACATAGGATATCACGCCTTCAACATATTATTCGTCGGGTGAGGAACGTGAAGCATAGAAATTTTTGCAAAACGTTGATCCATGGTTGAAATTCGAAATGGCACAATCACCTAAGATATAATAATTGTCGGGAATGAAAAGTTCACAAGTTACAAATATGAGTAGTGTTAGCATCTTAACTCATATTAAGCGTTGAATACGTTTTAAACTTGGTTTTGGGACGAGTGAAAAGTCAGGACGGATTTATCCTTCTTGGGTATGGCATTTTAGGATTAAAATGCATCTTGTTATATGATCCCTAAAAGTTATAAAATAACGAAAGTCAAATAAGTTAGTTAGTTGCTTAAAAAGAAAAGTACAAAAAAATGATGAGAAAAAGGAAAAATACAAAAATATGTGTAGGAATAAGTGTATATTTAAAAATGGTCAAAACGGGGCTTTTCAAAGCTTTTGATTTCTTTAATTCCCCTCGATAAACACTGAACTACTTTTCGAGGTAATTAGTCGAGGGGGATCGAGATTCTTAGTTTTCTAAGTGCTTACTTATAGCATTGCGTGAGAACACGGCAATATCCTAGTATGGGGGATTTTGGTACGTGTTTAATTACACATACATTTGACCATTAAAATCGAGCTAAAATGACCAAAAACGTACCAAAAATACATTGTATTTGTATGTTTTGCATTTGTATTGTGCAGGTAACGGATATTTAAGAAAAGGACAAAATCAAAGCCAAAAACGACAAAATCGAGCACGAGAACGAAAAGAGCGTGAAGAGAAGTCAAAATCAGAGCCAAAAGTTAAAAAGTCAAAGTCAACCCCGACAAAAGTCAAAGTCAAAGACGGAGCCGAAACCGAAGGAAAAAGTCAATGGGCCAACCTGAACTCATTTAATGGGCCGGGACAGCCCATTAAGTTTTTATATAAAAGTCTTATAAGCCTTAAACATTTAAAAACCCAAAACCCTTTATAATCGGCCCAATTGCAAAGCCCATAACCCATTTTACCCACTTAACGACTAAACCCATTAACCACCTTTACTTTGTTAGTCCCAAAAGGACTAACGGTGTAATACCAACCCAACCTCAAGGACCAACGATGAACTAAACAAGGATGATTCGTGTAATACTACAAATCAACCTTAGAGACTAAACTTGCCATCTACCTAAACTTTAACTAAGTCAATCTTTAAACACATTTCCTGCCTATTTACTGTACATCTTCTCCCCAACCCACGTGATACTGTTACACCCTGCAACATACCTCCAAAATTCACCCCATGACAAACCTACCTTAACCCCACATCCCACAAACCCCCAAAATTCATGTTGGCAATCCAAGGCATTTTGATTGGATAGGGGTAAATGACAAAGATTGAAGGGCTGTGATGATTTAATTGGGCTCCAAGGCTAATGCAGGGCTATGATTAAGGCTTTGAAGCCTCTCACACAGAAAGCACAACAAGAACCTGGACAGCATATAAATTGGAAAGAAGACAGAGATAGAGAGTTAACTAGGAGTAGTTTTAATTTAGTTTTATTTTCATGTTTTTATTGTCTTTAGATCTTTGTCATTTTACTTTAAAAACAATGTAACCTTGCCTTATTGTATGAAAATTTCCTTTTTCCTTTTTATGCTCGTTTTACTATTTGCTTATTGTGGTTTATTTCTGCTTATTATTTGTTTCTTCTGTCTTATTAATGCTTGTTTATGCTTATTGTCTTCTTGTAATGCTTTTGTCATGGTTTTAATGTTCTTATTCAAAGTTTTAACTAAAACTGTCTTAAAAAAAGCCCAAATAAGATTATTCTAGTTAGCTTATTTTTAGTTTTTGGCTCTGAGTTTTTAGAGCTTATATGATCTTTTTGCATCTTAAACTTAATCTATTTTTAGTTTTTTTAAAAGCTTATGTGCATCTGTTTTAGTTTAAAAATGGTTTATGTAAGTTAAAGGGTTGTTTGGGTCAAGGTTTCAAAGCGGGTCAAAATAGTTTTTAAAACCATTTGGGTCATTAAGCCACTTTTGAACAGCTTTATTTAAACCTTCAAATCTGTTTTCATAAGTTTTTCATGTTTTAAATCAAGTGTTAAAGTTTTTTGTATGCAAGGCTTGGATCTGTGGTTTCTTAAGTTTCTTATTATGGCTTATTTGATTAAGTTTT
Source organism: Tanacetum coccineum (assembly GCA_026074375.1). Taxonomy (NCBI): domain Eukaryota; kingdom Viridiplantae; phylum Streptophyta; class Magnoliopsida; order Asterales; family Asteraceae; genus Tanacetum; species Tanacetum coccineum. The sequence continues at coordinate 66,797 of BQNB010006727.1, read as the reverse complement.
TGAAAAGCCCTTTTAAGGGTTGTCTCAGTGTTGTTTTTAAAGATTGAAATGCAGTGTTCAAGTTTTATTTAAGTGTCCTAAGGTCTATTTTGAGTCTTTGTCCAAATCTGTCAAGTCAAATTTCTTTTTAAGTTTTAAAAGCCCTTTTTCACATTCAAATTTAGTTTGGTTAAAATAGATTTTAGAGTTTTTCAATTTAGAGCATAAGCTCATTGGGTGGTGACTTTTATCTGTTTAAGCTTATTCAGTCTTTTAAAGTTTTTATACTAGCTTAATTTAGGGCTGCAAGTAGCTGTTTTTGTCTTTTCAAAAACCAAAAAATCAACATGTGCTGATGTGTGACAGCCCTTTTCACAAGCTGTTTTTAGTGGCTTATTTGTATTTCAAACCCCCTTTTGTTTGCTGATTTAGAATGCCCACATGATAAGCTTTAAGCTGGTATAAGCCTTAAGCCCATAAGGTTCCTTTAAGGGCTTATAATTAAGCCCAAATGTGCCCGCTTTGCTGTTTAGTTAGCTAGTTTTAGCAAAAGTGCTTTTTTTTAGCTTTTTAAGGTTTTACTACTTGTATTATTTGCTTATTTATGTTCCTATATGCTTATTGGTTATGGTTTTGTTTGTCTTTGCTTATTTTCCCTTTTTACATTGCTTATTAGTCTTTAAAAGCCAATAATTTAGTTATCTTTTGCTTTAGTTATTTTAAGCATTCTGTCTGTTTAGCTCATTTTAGCTTATTAGTTTAGATCCCCCATGCCCTATTCAGCTTAAGTCCCTAGCTTATTCTAGCTTTTTGAGCTTAATGCACTTTTAGCTTAACATCTTTAAGTTTAAAAGCCTTCACTCATTTTCTGTCATTTTTAGCTTATTCTAGCTTAATCTCTTCTACTTATTTTGCTCGGTAGTGTTTATTAGGGTTAGGCGATCTTGCTTTGTTAGCTTATTTCACTTTTTCATTTGCTTATTGTATGTAAAAGAGGGCAACAGTTTAAGTCTTTTAATCCTTAGTTAAAAAAGATAAAACTGTTATTTCTTTCTGCTTATCTTGGCTTATTTTTAAGTATTTAGAAAAAGTGTTTTTTTCAAAAATTACTTATTTATGTCTGTTATTTAAGTTTTTTAAAATGAAAAATAAAAAAAATAGTTTACAAAAAGGGAAGGCCATGGGGGTCAAACCCATGACCTCCCCTTTGTATACCAAGCCTCAACACAACACACTCAAACCAACTGCCCTGGGGACTTTTTCATTCACATGTTGCACCACTTTAGTTATATAGTCACTTAGCCTCTTTAGCTTATCAGTTCTTATATGCTTATTTTCTGCTTATTCTTTCAGCACTTTTCAAAGTTCTTATTTTTCATGCATTCTCCATAGTTTGAGCTACTTTTCTTTATTTTTTTCATAATTTTTATAATTTGTTTACTATTTTTAATAATTAATTTTCATTAAAACTGTTTTTAAATCATATTAAATAAAATAAAAGTCAAAAAAATAAAATTCTTTTTTTCAAAATTATCTTTTATCATTTAGGACCTAGGAAAAATAAATTTTCATCTGTAGGGTCCTAATTGTAGAATTTTGTTTTTTAAAGAACGGGTTTCGATCCCGTTTTCGTTTTTGTGTTTTTAAGCTTAAATCACGTTCGTTTTTGGTCTAGTTTTCTTTGTTCTTACTTTTTAGTCACTTAAGGTTAATTAAAACTTAAAAAATCAATTTAGGATTTAATTTTGATAATTTAGTTTTTTTCTAGGTCGCGTTTTTAATGCCCGTTAACGTTTTAGGTTTTTAACTTAGATTGCTTTCGTTTTAGGGTTTCTTTTACTTGTTTTTGCATTTTTAATTGTAGAAATAGAACCCAATCAAATCTTTTATTATTCAAGCATCCAAAAGTCGAACCAAAAACATAATCGTCAATTTCACGCCTCGTTGGGGATAAACGACCCGGGAATCACGTACTTCCCGGTTTTAGTATAGTTGATTTTGATTGATATTTTTGATTCTTATTATATATTATATTATATATTTAATATATAGTAAAGGGTTGGATTTATCATTATCACTACCTTACTTGTGTGTTGCCTTCATAGAATATTACATAGACGACGGGTTCGTGTAATTCATTCATGACTTAGGAAATACTTACACAAATCATCACAAGTGTGACAAAGCAACGGGATTAGGAGAATCAAACTAAGGAATAGTGTATGATTAAGTAAATATGTTCGTTTACCATATAAGTTATCACTAAAGTAGTTTAGATTTATAATTAGTTTAATTAGTTAAAAACAAACCAACCTCTCAACCAAGGATATTTACATGCTTTTATAAGAATATAAAAATACAAAAATAATCTTCTCTCAACCCCATAGACCTCTGTTAGACTTTGTTCGAGCCTTCCCAACCTATTCCCCAGAGAACGATAACAACCCTCGAGTCTTGCCTATACTATACTACAACCATTATGTACACTGCCTAAGGAGATGTAAAACTTCTTATGAAGTCTTACGACAACCATACATCAAGTTTTTGGCGCCGTTGTCGGGGAATAGTTATGTTTCATCATTGTTTAGGTCTACTCGCTTGATTCCTATCAAGTAAGAATTTTATTTTCAGTATATTAGCTCTCTCGTAGTCTATCTTTTCTTCGTGTTATTTGTTTTGTAATCCATTTTGTTGACATCCATGGGAGATGAAAATCCTATCCGTACTCATGGAGATTACTCCAAACCTAGCTACGGGGGCTATCAAAACACCATTGAGCTCATCGAAGGGAACAATGTGGTGCCTCAGCGATCCGACACCATCCAGTTGGTGCAAAACAGATGCTCATTCCACAAACTTCAGTCTGAGGATCCAAACCAACATCTCAAGGATTTCTTAAAACTTGTGGACTCACTTGACCTTGATGTTGCAAATAGGGAAAGAATGCGCCTGCGCTTATTTTAATTTTCCCTTCGCGATCAAGCTAGCAACTGGCTTGAACGTCTTCCAGCAAGATCCATCTCCACATGGGAGGATTTTACTACTCGTTTCCTTGCTCAATTATTTCCACTGGAAAGGACTGCAAAACTCCGCAATGACATCCTAATGTTCCAACAACATCAAGGAGAGTCTCTTTTTGAAGCATGTAATCGTTTCACGGACTTACTCCAAAAAGTCCCTCATCATGGCATCTATCTTTGACTCAAAGTCCAAGTCTTTTATAACCATGTCAATCCCACCACAAGACGAACCATCGACTGTAACAACTCGTATTTTTGATCAACGAATGACGTCATATATTTTACTAAGTTTTTTTTTCACGTTCGCTTTTAATTTTAATAGTTAAGTTAAAATCGCGTAAGCTAAAAATTAGCGTTCAATGTAAACGGGCATCAAACAATTAAATGTTTACATCAAACAAGGGTTAAGTAATTATTTTGAGGATAATTATTAACTTTGTTCATTTTATTTTTATCGGATACGTAAAGTGTATACGTTTCGCGATAAATTGCGTTTAGGCACTCCCGGAACCACCAAAACTTTTCTACGCTTCAACAAATACCCACATTTATACCCAATACATAAAAATTACAAAATATATCATCTATATCTTTTGTATTGCCGAAATACTTGCAAATTATACAAGTATTATATCAAAACTCTTCATTTTGGTCAAATAAGACACCATACTTCTTAAATGCACACCTTACCTAGCATACTTTGACTCAAGGACCATACCTAAGACCAAGACCATCACTTGGACCATGCTTTGACTCCTAGACCATGTCTTGCACCATACCTTGTCTTTTGACTAGATTTTTCACCTTATATACATGTATACATAAAGAGAAGTAACACATATGCTTTACACTTAACTAGAAAACCAAAACAAACCTCCCTTTTGGCTCTATACATGCTACGGCATCAACCCCCCCCCCCCGTCATCACTGATCGAATAACGAGAGCGCTTCCTAGCGACACGGTTAAGAACCCAAAACTGAATGATAATTCTACCTCTCTAGTTTTTTCTGCTCGTTCTTACCCAACAGAAGACCCCCAATGCTCAACCCGAATCCATAGTTCGATCAACGCTATCACAATATGTCCCAAGCAGCCGAGCGAATCCCAAAACAACAAGCCGAAAGAAGAAGAGCGAGAAGGAAAGGACAATCCGGGAAACATCAATACCAACCCTTCCTCACCACCTGATCCATCAGTTTCGTTCATCACCGAAAAAGTACGTAAACTCAATTCATTCTTCGAATCATTCGGTTTAGTTCCCCAGTCATCTGACACAGAATTTGTTTCTAAGAAATGGGATGACGGTAACGTGATGTTTATTGAGATAATTAAGAAGAATGATGATTCCGCAAGGAGGAACCCCTAAGTCGTGAAAACGCAAAAGCAAGAGGAATTACGAGTGGGGGTATTTTGACATATTTCCAACTAGGAGTGAACTAGCATACCATAAGTACCCAATGAGTGGCCTAATTCCATCTCTGTTTTTAAGAAACCCAATCATTATAGGAGGAAACCCATCAAACCTGAAAATACCATGCAACATAGGCCATGTGCATGTGGAAAAAGCCTACATAAATCTATACTCCCCTCTGAACATTATGACCCGAATGATGTATAATTAGATCATAAGAAGAAAACTTGACCATAGAGAAGATCCGAACAGAGGAGTGAGCAATTTCACAGAAAGAGTTAAAGGAATGCATATCTTTGTAGGAAACTTCACCTATGTTTTAGACTTTATGATTGTTGAGGATATTAGTTCAATCATGGACCCTAGGCTATCACATGTAGATTTTGAAAGCCTTTTATCTAAGTATCCAAATATGACTCATGACCTTAACATCGGGAGTGTGGATTTCTCGAATAGTCTCGAAGAAAACTGCCGTATAAGATGCCCCACAAGATAGAGCAATAAACAGCACTATCAAATTTAGAGAAGAGACACCGAAGTCAGTAATACCTTAGGAACGAGAGGATAAGAAAATAAGGATGGAACTATGTAATGACCAAGATAATTATGGTCTATAAGGAATGTTTAGAGGCTGGGACCCGAATACTTAACTGACTTGAGGATGAATGAGAAGTCACTTAAGACTGTGACTTCGAGCCTAGCTACTCGATTAAATAAAGAAAAGCGCTCAATTAGGAGCACCCAATATTATTTTCCCGTCATTTGGAGTTCTTGTGTTTTAATTCTTTATCGTTTATTCTTTTATGTTTGAATTATTTTGTAATCATGCTCTATTTTGTTTCTAACTTCATCTTATTAACAATCAAAGGTAGTTTTCATAAAATAAGTATAGAGAAAAATATCTGGTTTATAAGAACCAATTCAAACATTTAAAATAAATCGTTTAGATTAATTCGCGTCAGTTTTGAGTCATATGATTGTAATGATTAATCTTAGGTTTTATGCAGTATTTTACACAGGATATAACTAATAAATTTGCGTGCAGGAAACGCAAATTTTTTAAGAAAAACAAAGAATAAATCTTCATAGTGGCTGGAGACGAAGTCAAGATTTATCCTAACGGCGTCACGCCCCCAGCCACATGAAAATTTGATAATTTTCTATTATTTTTGAAAAATAATTTGTGCAATATCTAAAATTTGTAATTATCTTGCAAACCTGCAGAAACCTATGATTATATCATCACTTTTATCCTATCTTTACTGCTTTCATAGAGCCAACCCTAAAGTTTCGTTGATATATCTATCCTACCGATTTACGCCATTGGTAGTGTCTATTATCCTTGATTTATACAGGTTATATTTGATGAAAGAAACTTGAAAATTTCTTAGGAATTTCATTGGACGATTCTTAGAGGATGATTTAACCAGTTATCGCATGTTTCTCTCTATATTAAGCCAACCAGGGGATACTAGTTTCTTACTTGTTTTCTTTTCTTTTTTTCGTCTATACGGGTACTTCTAAAGAACATTGGGACAATGTTCAACCTTAGTGTATGGGGAAATAAGCCTTATAACTATTCTCAATTATCATTTGCTTTGTCCTTAAAATGATGGGTAATATATCGAAACATAGCGTAAAAGGTAATTTTGACCCAAACTTAAAATTCTTTATGACACATACCAACAAAAACCGAGTGTTATTAGCGTCTCATCATGGATAGGAATTTATATGACTAGCACAAAAACCCTCAGAATTCCACCCCTAAAATGTGAGGTTCTCTTAGATCTATAGGAATTCTGGTTATCCATTTTTTGCTACCAAGACGTTTTATACCTTTAGCTTGTTCGAGGTTATTTTATTTTATTTTTAAAAAATGTTCGAATGCAGTATTAAGTTCCCTAGTTACGTCGTTACGATTGCACTATGGACTTAGTCGCCTTTACGGAACATTAGTATCGGTATTAAATTATATGAGTGTACCGGTAGCGTATTAAATTCTAGAACTTATTTTTGTAATGCATCTCGAGACCGCATAGTAAGTATTAGAATATGCTAGATAAGAGGCACTAGGATTAACCCATGTTTTAAACCTGTATTGTTATGATGGTCACATCGACTATATAACTATCCACACCCGTTTTTCCGTGACTTGTGTTTTGTGCCCTGAAGTAGCACCCCAATGTTACCATTCCGCTGCGTTGTCCTGATTTTTGGGGGTGTTACATCGACCAATTGGCCGGTGGTAAGCTTCGTGACAAAAACGCCAATGAATCCTGGGCATTATTAGAGGACCTAGCCCTCTATGACTGCGAAAGTTGTGATGACCCAAGGGACTTCGCTAAACCAGTCAAGGCAATATCTTTGCCTCAAGATGTCCCGAGTGCATCCGACCGTCATCTCATCGAGCTCAAAAATCAAGTCCAATACTTGATGGAAGCTTATCTTGCTCCTAAATAGCCTATTCAAGTGAACAAAATCACTTTTTCATGTGAGATATGTGGTGGTCCCCACGACATTCAATATTGCATGGAAAATCTCGAGCAAGCTTTTGTTGATTACGCATCCTCGCGTACTGATGAAGCGGGAGGCAAATGGTACACTTTCAAACCCGAGCAAAACAACCTTGGTGGCACCTATAATCCGTCATGGAAAAGTCACTCAAACCTTAGGTGGAGACAACCCCAAAATTCTTAAAATAATTTTTCAAACCCACCTAATCGGTTTCATCCCAACGGTTCGTTCCCAAACCGCTCCTTCAACAACAATCCTTAAAGTTTTAACAATCAACCAAATCTCAAAGGATTGGTGTCCAACTTTATGGCATCTCAGGATGCAAGATTGTCTAAGTTTGAAGCCTATTTCAAACAATAACAAGGCAAGATGACCAATAAAATTGACATAGTTTTAAAGGCCATCACTGATCGAATAACGGGAGCACTCCCAAGTGACACGGTCAAGAACCCAAAATTGAATGTTAACCCCCACCTCTCCAGTTTTGTCTGCTCGTTCTTACCCAACGGATGATCCCCAATGCTCATCCCGTATCCATAGTTCGATCAAAGCCATCAGAATATGTCCTAAGCAACCAAACAAATCTTGTGATGACAAGTCAGAAGAAAAAAAGTGAAAGGAGAAGAGAAACTCCGAACACATCGACACCACCCCACTCTCGCCACCTGATCCATCTATCTTATTCATTACGAAAAAGGTTTGTACACTCAACTCGTTCCTTAAATCATCTGGCTTGGTTCCCCAATCATCCGACACAGAATTTGTTTGCACAAAATGGGATGATGAAGATATAATGTTTATTGAAATAATTAGAAAATATGATGATTCTCGCAAAGAAGAACTCAGGGAAGATGAAAATGCAACAACCGGGGGACTAGAAGTGGAGTATTTTGACACATTCCCAACTAGGAGCGAACTAGCATATCATAAGTACCTAATGAGTGGCCCAATTCCATCCTTGTTTCTGAGAAACCCCATCATCATAGAGGGATGTCCGTTAAACCTGAAAATACCATGCAACATTGGACATGTGCATGTGGAAAAGGCCTACATAGATCTTAATTCCCCTTTGAACATCATGACCTGAATACTGTATAATTGGATCATGAGAAGAAAAGTTGACCCTATGGAAGATCCAAATAGAGGAGTAAGCAATTTTACGGGAAGGATTAAGGGAATGCATGTTTTCGTAGGAAACTTCACTTATGTCATAGACTTTATGATTGTTGAGGATATTAGTTTAATCGTAGATCCTAGGTTATCACAAGTAGTACTAGGGAAGCTTTTTGTTGAAATATCCAATATGACCCATGACCCATCACTATAGGTAGTGAAGTTCACTGACAGAATCTATGAGATTTCCTATAAGATGCCCCATAAGATTGCGCAATACGACTCACTATTTGACTTAGAGAAAGAGCATACGAAGTCAGTCTACCTTAGGAACGAGGAGGACAAGAGATGAGGAGTGAAGTACATGATGAGCAAGATATTATGTTTCTATAAAGAATGTCTAGAGCTTGGACCTGAATATTCGACTAGAGTTGCAGAAGAGAAGTCACGTAAGGACATGTGACTCCGAGTCTAGCTACAAGACTCAATAATAAAGAAAAGCGCTTTTTGGGAGGCAACCCAATATTTAATTTCCTGCATTTAGGAGTGTCTTGTGTTTTAACTCTTTATCATTTATTCTTTTATGTTTGAATCATTTGTAATCATGCTTTGTTTTGTTTTTAACTTCGTCTTATTAAAAATTAAAGGTATTTTACATCAAATAAGCGTAAGGGAAAAATATCTGGTTTATAAGAACCAATTCAAACATATAAAATAAATTGTTTAGATTAATTCGCGTCAGTTTCGAGTCACATGATTGTAATGATTAATCTCAGGTTTTATGCAATATTTTATGCAGGAAATAACCAATAGAATTGCGTGCAGGAAATTTTTCAAAAAAACAAAAGTGAAATTTTCACAGTGTGTGGAGACGGCGTCAGGATTTACTCCTGATGAAGTCTCGCCTCCAGACCTGTGAAAATTAAAAAATTATCTATTATTTTCAAAAAATAATTTATACAACATCCAAAATTTGTAATTTTCTTATAAACCTGCAGAAACCTATGATTATATCATTGCTTTCATCCTATCTTTACTGCTTTCATAGAGTCAACCCTAAAAGTTTTGTTGTATATATCATTATCCCGTAAATTTTACGCCATGTGTAGTTTTCTTTGTCTTTGATTTACAGGTTATTTTTGATGAGAAGAAACCCGGAAGTTCTTAGGAAGTTTCAAGAGGATGATTCTTGGAGGATGATTTAACCAGTTATCGCATGTTTCTTCTTCATTATTGAGCAAACCAGGGGAGTACTAGTTTCTTTTACTTGTTTTCTTTTCCCTTTATTCGTTTTACGATTACTTTTAAGAACATTGGGGACAATGTTCAACTTAATTGTATGGGGGGAAATAAGCCTTAGAAACTATTCCTTCAATTGCCCTTTGCTTTGTCCTTAAAATGATGGATAATATATCGAAACATAGCGTAAAAGGTAATTTTAACCCAAATTTAAATTTTTTTATGACACATACCGATGAAAACTGAGTATTTTTAGCGTCTCATGGATAGGAATTTATATGACTAGCATAAAAACCCTTAAAATTCCACCCCAAACATGTGAGGTTCGCCTTTAGATCTATAGGAATTCAAGTATCCATCTTTGATACCCAAGATAATTTTACCTTTAGCTTTCTCGAGTTAAGGAGTGGGAAATCATGTGTATCTATTCTATCATTATAGATGTGTATATGTGATTTTATCGCCTTTTGCTGGAGCATTGGTATCGGTTTAAAGTTATATGAGTGTACTAATAGTGTATTAAATTCTAAAACTTATTTTTGTGATGCATCCTGAGACTGCATAGTGAGAATTAGGATTTGCTAAATGATAAGAGGCACTAAGAACAACCCATGTTTTAAACTTGTAATTGTTATGATGGTCACCTCGATCATATAACTACCCCACACCCTTTCCATACACTCATTGTTAGTGCATCAGACCCCTAGTACAACCCTTCGAGCCTATCCTTTTCATGGTTCTTGTAATTTTTTAGTTAATCCGGGCTATTAATGAAGATCATTGTTTAACCCTACAACCAATCGTTACATCTAAATTGCCTTAGCCTACCTTGTATGTACTCGCTTTTAGTACATTATTGTTTTAACCCAAGTTAATTATTGGAGTACACAGTTGCTAAGTCCTTATCCTTGTAAATACAGTTTTGGGACGATTAGGATTCATGGTAGCATTTATTTTATGAAATAATGGGGAAGAAAAGTTAAATCATTACCCCTATATTTGTTCGATAGTCTCCATGTTATGTTGATCCACCTCAATTCGGGTCATTAGTTAAACTATAATTATGAGTTAGCAAAAACTCAAGTGTAGGGGTGTTTTTATAAACCCCAAGTTATGATGTATTATGTAAAAAAAAGAGATTGATGTAGACTTGTGTAGAGTTTGTATATCTTTGTCCGAGTCTTTGGCTTAGCAACCCAATCAACGTGTATTCTTATAAATAATTAGCTAACCATTTCCATTTTCGTTTCCGTTAATATTATCTTACACCTACACCCCATAACCCTTAAAGACCTCTTTGATAGTAACTTCTAATACTTGCGCCTAGCGGTGGAGGTTTGATCCTTTACCAAGCCTATGGTAATTTATATGCTATGACATGTAATGAGTGTTAATTTTCTGTTTCTCATAGTGTTATAATTCATTATACAGCTGAGAGAAAGAGAGAATTTAAACACTTATATGAGGTGCTATTATATGCTTTTCGTGCTTTTAATTACGAGGTCTGGAAGGCTGTGTCGTAAACTGCTTTTAAAGAGTATGTTAAATTGCTATTGTCTAGGTAGAAAAGCTCATTTGCTTGAGAATAAGCAAATCCCAAGTGTAGGGGTATTTAGTGAGGTGTCATTTTATACACTTTTTCAGGGACATTTAACCCCCTAAATCATGCAATTATGCCTAGATTATGTGCTTAATCATTTGTTTTCATATTTTCAGCACTTAGATGGATTTTGGAGGGAATACACGTGACTTGGGCTCAATTGGAGAAGAAACGGATAAGACCACAACTCTACACCAACTATCTTGAAGAAAATCTCACAGACCGTAGAGACGGCGTGTCAAACCATAAGCGACGGTGTCAGGACCATTCAAGAGACGGTGTCAGAGATTTCCAGATAGCGTTAGAACGTAGCCGACTTAAAGAAACCCTAAAAGATTCTACTGGGCGACAGCGTTAGAGATATAACGCGACGTCGTCGCGGCTCTTTTCCTATATATACAAATCCGTTTTTAGGGTTTTAGTGTGTAACTTTTGAGAGACGAACCTAGTTTTAGAAGATGACTTTAACAGCCTTTACGCTCATTTTTAGGGTATCAAACCCCTCTTGTAACAACCTCAACTGCATGATTTAATCAAGTGAAGTTCACTTATCCTTTATCACTTAATATGTCTATGTGTTTTGTGATAGATTTTTGTTCTTCTTCTTTATTTACCATGCAAGGCTAGATATATTAGTATTTACTTATGATTGCATGAAACTTAGTTTGTAGATTCTTTTAATTTTGCTTCTTGTGATATATGTGCGCGTTAGGCTTTAGAAAAATAGCCATAAGATGTTAAATTGGCATAGACGTCTAGGGATACGCGAGTGTGTAGAAATGATACCATCGGTAATAGTCTTCATACTACCTTACCCCTAATATGGTTGATCCCTCTTAAGATATTTCAAGTGCATGTAATATACTCTAGGGGCCTTGTAATAGTCTTTATAATACCTTACTTGTGCGTTGCCTTAACGGAATATTACGTAGACGGCGAGTTTGTGTAATTCGTTCATGACTTAGAAAATACTTGCACAAATCATCACAAGTGTGACAAAGCAACATGATTAGGAGAAGCAAACTAAGGAGTAGTGCATGATTAAGTAAATATGTTCATTTACCATAGAAGTTATCACCAAAGTAGGTTAGATTTATAATTAGTTTAATTAGTTAAAAACAAACCAACCTCTCAACCAATGATATTTACCTGCTTTTATAAAAATATAAAAATACAAAAAGAATCGTCTCTCAACCCCGTAAACCTTTGTTAGACTCTGTTTGAGCCTTTCCAACATGTTCCCCTAGAGAATGATAACAACCCCAAGTCTTGCCTATACTACACTACAACGATTAGGTACACTGCCTAGGGAGTTGTAAAACTTCTTGCAAAGTCTTACGACAACCACACATCACCCTTGTTGTCATTGTACCTGGTGGAATTATTATGTTCCACCATATTGACAACTAATAAACCAGCAATATTGTTTCTCTTTTGCTTGTCATTATTATGTGTCCTGAGTGATTCCCTAATGTGCAGATGATTGCCCAACTCAATAAGAGTTAATTCTTTATTCTTATATTTTAAAGTATGCTTGAAATCTTTCCAATAAGAAGGGAGTTTATCAATGACACAAGAGACTAATATAGCCTCATCCATGTTCATTTTGTGTTGTGTGAATCTACCAAGTATACCAAAAAGTTCATTGTATTATTCCATGAGAGGTATATAATTAACCATTTTGTAATTGTTAAAATTACATACAAGAAACTTCTTACTTGATGCATCCTCGGCCATATATTTGGTTTCCAACGAATCTCATAGTTCTTTAGCAGATCCATGAATTTGGCAAAAATAAAAAGAGTGTCAGACATGCCATTGAGGATTAAACCTCTACACACATAGTCATCATTCTCCTATTTTATCATCTTCATGATTTGTTCCATGGTTGTATCATCTCCATCATGAGGAATTGGTATTCTCAGAACATACACTACACCCATGCTTGTCATAAAGAAAGGCATCTTCTTTTGCCATCTCCTAAAATCCAACCCTTCAAACTTGTTTAGTTTGGAGAAAATAGCTGTCATATGCTTCATGGTAGCTACCACTGATTATTACAATATAGTTTCCTTTGATTGTTGGTGGTTATTCTCATAACAAGGTGAAGATAATCAATGGTTACCGGATATCACGTAGAGTCGTGTAATCGCTTTTTAAAAGAAACTATTTGACCTTATTGCCTCGGTTACAAGAATATATCCTTGGGATAAAACCAAGTATTTGTTCCTGAGTTAGGCATCAAAAACTCTTTCGCCTCTAAGTGTTAAGATTTTCTGTTTATCCTTCATGCAATTGTGATTTTTTATTCATAGGAAAACTCACAGCTAGTAAAATGAGATTATGATAATTAATCGACTCATTAATCGCCTTATAATTGTCTCCATTATAGCTAATAGTGGTTACACGATCAATTAATCATGGCCAATAAGTTGCTGTTATAAGTGCCCTTGAATAGTTCAAAACCGTTACAAGTTTTTTGAATTCAATCTAGCTTAGTCATTCATTTAGTGGCCTGAACATCTATTAACAAGCTCACTAAAGTGCATACATGTTGAAGTGTTCACACACTGAAAGGACTTACTAATGAGATAACCCGTTGAAGATACATGCTCTATAGGGGTGTTCACGGGGCGGTTCGGTTCGGTTAGTTGAAAGATTTTCACTATCCGTCACGGGGCGGGTAATGAATTTTACTACCCGAAACCGAATCGTATTAGGCGGGTAACCGGACTCGCGGGTACCCGAAGTGAGCGGTTACCCGCAGTTCGGGTCACGGTTAACCATCTTATATATTTAATCGAGTTTAACCATATAAACAATAACATAGTCTATAACGTAAAATATCATTTTAGTAAAATTAAATGACGTTGAATACGTAAAAGTCATATAAAAGTTATTTCGTTACAATAATTTCATTTAAATATTTATACATAACATATTAACAAATTATATTTATTCGACGTTTATAGATTACAATCACAATAATCATTTTTCACACATAAATGTTTAGAAATGCTTACATTGGGGCCCAAAAATCGTTATAAAATAAAAGTAGTGCAATAATATGATTAATACTTGTACAATTATTTGAATATTTAGTTAAAAAACTTCATGTATATTATGCACGGTTCGGTTCGGTTAACCACGGATATCTAAAAATACAAACCGAAACCGAACCGTGATAAGCGGGTTTTTTCGGTTTCGGTTTTTTCGGTTTTGGTTTTTTTCGGTTTCGGATCAAGCGGTTCGGCTCGGTTCGTCGGTTTCTCGGTTTTTTTGAACACCCCTAATGCTCTAATGAGTTACTCTTTGATGATATCATTCAGCTTCACTCACTTAAGAGTTAAAGCTAAATTCAGCCTGATGAATACCATTCAGTTCAAAGTGGCACTTACTGAAGAGTGAACTTACTGAACTTTATCAGTGTTTTGAATTCCATTTTCCACTATTAAAGTCAGGGTGGTCATGGACCTGATGGGTGTACACTCCGTACCTCCAAGTTCATTTCCAAGTGTGACCTAAACCCTTAATTGAACTAAATTTCCAACAACTAAACTTCGAATTTTAAGTTTTTAAATAACACAAAAATTTGGTTCAGTTTCGATTTTTGTCCAAAACAATCGTCAAAATCAAGCCGGACCGATTTTCTTATACAATAATATGCATCTAATATAACAAAAATACATAATTAAATATAAAAAATGTACACATTTAGATTTACTTTGTGGGTAATTTAGCAACGAAATTTTATCCGTCGAAAAATCTATAGGTGAGTTAAAGTTCTAGTAGCAACTGTACTACATATATAGAAACATAATTTTTTTTTGGTAAAGGGTTTTAACCCTAGTAAATTTATTACTCCAAAAAACATTTAAGTAAAAGGATATGGGTGAGTCGCACATCTCAACCCGTCACATACACGGGAAAACTTAACATGTCATAAGAATGACATGCCAAACTTATAAGACTTACATACGCTATTGAAGTTGATCATGAAGTCTAATATCAAACGCATTAACAAACTTCAATTGAGCATCAGTCAAACCATAATTATCAAAGTATTCATCATTGTACGGGTCTTCACTCTTCATTTTAAGTCTCTCTCTATAGTTCATGCAAGCTCTTATTTCACACACCACTACAACTTTTATAGTTATTGTCAACTTTCGAACTCGTTAATGCCATAAAACTTGCAGTTTCATTGAACATCTCGATCACTTCATTATTACTATCCGCATTAACCAGATCATCAACTTTCTTAAATAGTCAATTGTTTTGCAAATTTAAAACCCTCTCTCCCCGAGTGACGACTATGGCGACTTATTGTTGTCTTTCTTAAATGCTCATATTTAAAAGGACATCTTATATATCTTATCTTATATATATATAAAGATTAAGTCTCATTATTTATTATGGAGTCTTAATGACTTCAATTATTATCTATAAAATTATATAATAAATTGAGATTAAATGCAATAATATATAGTGATGAAGAAATTGAGTTTTTGTGGAGTACATACAAAAAGACTATATTTAAAGTGAAAGATCTACAAAGTTGGTTGATTTTCTTTTGTAATTAACTACATTGATTTTTTTTGAACGACAACTTTATTAAAAGAAAACTAGCAAGGAGCTAGAATTACAAAGAAATTAAAAAAGGGTGTTGAATCCAACTATCCCAACTAATAGAGTTTTACCCCTAGCAATATACCAAGAAAAAGAACGCCTAACTATGTCTTCAAAAATACCATCTTTTCGAAGATTTGAATCAGAGAAGAGGAGATGGTTTCTATATGACCAGATACTCCACCAGGAAGTGTAAAACACTCATTCCAGCACTTGTTTTGAACTTGATTGAAGCTGAACCAAATTAAACCAAGATAACCAAGATCGATACGAATCAACAGGGTTCCAAACCAAGCCCCACCAATTACAAATAGACCGAGCAATATCTTTTGCCAAGTCGCAACAAAACAGCAAATGATCGAGATTCTCGAGGGCCTCACAACAAATAGGACAAGAAATAGGGGAAACCTGAACTCCACGCCGATGCAAATTAACCCGAGTAGGAAGACGATCCATAGAGATCTTCCACGCCAAAACATTAACCTTGATGGGGATCTGCTTGACCCATCTAGACGGAACATCAGATTTAGGCAAGAGCATATCGTCAAGCAACCTACGAACATCTTTTACACGAAAACACCCGTCACCATTAAGGTCCCAGAACCGACGATCCCCCATGTTAGAAAGCACCACTGTATCGAGAAGATCAGAAATCCGAGAAAGCTGTGCAGATTCTTCCCCACCTCTTACGTCACGACGGAGAGACGAAACAAAAGGAGCGCTCATCTTAGCGGCCACCGAACAAACCTTATTATTTTCGAGAGCAAATAGACGAGGATAGCTTAACCGAAGACAAGAATCACCTAACCATTGATCATGCCAGAAACTTGTAGACATACCGTTACCAACTCTAATTTTACAATGAGAGATTAGGTCCAAACCTTGAGATTTAAGGGCGTTACATTCTTTAATAATAGAACTCCACAGCGAAGAATAGGAGGCAGAAAGAGTACTTGTGTTGGAGCCGTGTAAAGCATGAATGACCTGGGCCCACAACGATTGATCGCGAGACAGAAAGCGCCAAATCCACTTAAAAAGAAGGCCTCTATTTAGAGCATAAAAACTGGAGACTCCAAGACCTCCATTACTTTTGGACGCAAGAACCTTAGACCAGCTAACCCAAGCAATCTTTTTCTCTCTCCATCACGAATACCATTGAAAAAATTCCGCCGAATAGATTCCATGGATTTGAGAACCGCCTTTAGAGGGAACCTTACAAGAGAGACATATTAAAATAGGGTGGATCCGAGAACCGACTTGAGAATAGTAAGACGACCTCCAATAGAAGATAGTTTTAGCTTCCAAGAAGATAGACTCCTCTTGAGCTTATTAAAACGGTTTCTGTCATGCCCTTAATCGGAAGACATGTTTTTCGCCCTACATGAAACCCAATTATTTTAAACGGCGTATGAAGAACCGAACAACCAATCAATGTAGCAGCCTCTAAAACCTGAGATTCCGGTATACCAACACCAAGGAGTTGGCTTTTCTCAGATTAATGGAGAGGCCGATAATCAAGAGAAATCAACGAAGAGTGTGCAATGATACCAGTCAAATACCAGCAGACCATTCTCCGATATAAACTGCATCAACCGCATAAACCAAATGGGAAAGTCCTTGAAGAGTCAATCATTAATACCCTTAAAAATGCCTTGCTTCGATAACACGAGAGAAAGAAATGTAAAGACGTACCATGATAATAATAAATAAATAAGGAGCCAACGGATCCCCTTGTTTCAAGCCCCTATGAAACTGAAACTCTTTAGTAGAGAACTCCATAAACATGAATGAATGCCATACTAGAATTTTAAGAATACCTCGAATCCAACGAACACGCACTTAAACAAACAACCAACCAAACTATTTAAGAACATCACCCAAATAAACCCACCGTATAGAATCATACGCTTTAGACAAAGTCGATACTTAAAAACCATAGCACTAGTGTTTTATGATGGCATCGAGCAGGAGGAGCTCGTAATATAAAAGGGCTTCCCAAAATTTGACGGTTAGGAAGAAACGCTGTTTGAACGTTCGAAATAATATCGGCGATGACCGTAGAAAGACGATTGGCAAGAATCTTCGTAACAATTTTATAGATACTCCCAATCAAGCTAATAGGCATGTACTCACCAACTGATTTCGGATTCAATGTTTTCCCAGATGAGGGCATAAAAGAAGAATCACATCCAACAGGGAAAAGAGGCGTGATGAAAGAACCACTCCACAGCCAAGCACAGATCAGACCAACGTATTCCAAATTTGCGAAAGAATTCAAAAGTAAAACCGTGCCGGAACCAGAAGATTTATTTCCACCTACAATCCCCACACCCTACGAATTCATCTCTATAAATAGGAACCTTCCACATCCCCCGACTGATTCTATATTAATCCGGTTAGGAAAATTAAAATTGATGACACCATGACTTATTCCAGGAATCACAGAAACAGAAGCAAAATAACAGAAACTCAACATTCACTTTACCAGGATCATCAACCCATTCTCCCATCAATCATGACACCTTAACCGCTAAGTTTGGCGCGTTTCTGTTAATCATGCCATGAAAAAACTTAGAGTTTTCATCCCCTTCTGATTCTACCGCCCTTTAATTTTGCCTTTTGGATAGACTCATACGCGTTTCACCGGAGTTGGATATCATACTAGTGTTTTAGGAGCACTGAGCGAACAGAAAGACGTTCTCATTAGAGCACCAAGTTGATCGTAATAATTTGTCAAATCTTTCAACCTTAATTTTAAATCTCTGTCGTACATTCACTGATTCCGTTTATAATTCCCAATCACAATCGAATCACATTTTGAGAGTCTGAAGTGTTCTTTTTGAAGCGAACATAGCATTACTATCATTGAGAGATTAATAGAATTCCCAAGTCGATAATCATATCATCAAAGCCTTGAAAAAAATCAAACCATGAGTGAAAACAAACGAAACGGGGTAGCGCCCATAATCTGTGTTAAACTCCCGAGAGGATCGGCGCCGATGATCTAGAATGCCTATCAAGGCACACTGCTGAAGTATGAGGGAACAAAGAAGAAACCCATCAGAAACGAAGAAAACGTCTAACTACTCATTTTAGATGCCGAGGTGCCTCCCAGGTAAGCTATACCTTCCAATTGAACTTCAACAAGCCCAGCCGACGTAATGAAATGATTAAAATCCCTCGCTCCATACACATTGAAAATAGACCCCCATCGTTCTTCCTTACGCCTGACTTCATTAAAATCTCCCAAGACAATGCACTCTCCATTCCAACGATTTATAAGAGAAGATAAATATGACCAAAGTGTACGTTTAAGAGAAACCGATTGAGGAGCATAAACGGACCTATAACAGCCTAGTTTTGGTTAGCTCATCTCATTTAACACCAACAAAGCAATTATAGTTTATCCGAAAATGGCATGGGATATCTTTTTGAAAGAGTAGGATCCCAACCGCATAAAAGACCCCCGAATTACCGAGAGATTGACTAACTAATAGCATCGGAAATTATAGTATAACCCCAAAGGCTCTTGATCTCCATGTCCAACTTTTTCAACCTTTGTCTCCTGAATAAAGAAAGAAACTTTATTTTTGTTACATAACTCCCCTGAACCCCCCCCCCAATCTTTCCTTGCCTTGAACCACCCCTAAATATTTAGAGATAAACAATTCATCGGACGTGGTCATCCGCTCCTTTAAGATCAATGATCCTCTCCATGTCTTTAATACTACCTTCCATCGAGAAACCCATGGTTTGACCTACCGATATCATCTCTTCCAAAATCTCCAAGATAGAACCACTTTCTTTCTTTTTCTGTATGTTTTCTATACTCCCAGTAGAAAATTGATCATCAACATTGTTTGCACTCTCCACAGTATGTGAGCTGCTTCCTACTACTGATTTAACTCGGGTTGGAACGGATCCTTCCTGTCAACAAGTTCATCTACAATCAGTATCGGCTTGTCAGGTGTGAAGCCCTGGAGGTAATGGAATTCTCGAATAGTAGCAGCTGCATGACATCCTTAGTTCTCCTTGTTTAGAATATCCATAAATATTGAAAGGTATCCTCACGAATTTTTCTTTAGGATAGATTTTGGGTCTGAATCAACAACCTCATTCAGATCACAGCTTGATCACCAAAAATGTTTCAGAGACCGCTTCAATATCACTCTCTTTCCTCTATATTCAGTCTGATGGATAGGTTTCTCTAACCCTCTCCCCAATCTTGAATAAACTCGCCCTCGGTTCATGGATCTCATCTGCCTCGTAACCTCAACAAAAGATGGGCGACACACAAACAATTCTTTAGCACGAACTACAAAGACTTTCCCCATAACGATAATCATAAATTTCCTCAAAATAATGTCAGCACGATTGGTTTTTAATGCATAACCTTTTACGCGCTAAGCAATTCATGCCTTTGCATCGCCAATTTCCAACCCAAACTTCACCCCACATGGGAGCCAATCTTAAAAACGTGTACTGAGACCCTGCGTGCATAGGACACCTTCAACATCCGACCCCAAATAATTCTTATCCGGAGAAAAATCCGGTTGGGGATTACAAACTCTAAACAAGACCCGACTCCCACATGGGCCAAGAAACTTAGACACTTAGAATAGCAATGGAGTTCAAAACATAACCCACAGCGACAGTCCGCCTAGATAACAGAACCTTTCTGGATAGAACCAACCTTCGGCTGATAATATAACACGAAGGTTTATTAACCGAGGAAAAAGGTTTAACCTCTCCCATAACAGTAATTTCTGAGTGTCCGTGTCACATACATATCGTCTAAACCATTGATTGGAGGGACTCAGCACGGGGTTGGCAAGAATACCTTTTACAGCCGAAACAAACGAAGGGGGCAATCTTACCAGGTCTTGTTGGAGGGTGAGGTTGAGACTACTGAAAAGGAGTACGTTCAAACCGAACGACATTTGCATGTAAGTGCATTCTACCAATACCATCAAAAGTGGCATAAATTGCCGCAAGTCTTGTCAACATTATAACCTGATGGAAAAAATCCCGAAACAAAAGCAAACGTTTAACCAACCTTTGAACGACGGTTGGGAATGACACACCACCACCACACCCATACATTAGACATATATTCCAAAGATCAGCAGAGGTTTTTTATCCGGAAGTTTGTCACAAAATAGAATTTGGAGATGGTGCGGGGTGAGATCAGCATCGAATGAACCGTACTTAAATCGTCCTCTTATGTTCTGGTAGCCACGATTCTTTCTCGTAACCTCAGTCCAATCGTCCTCTTTGGATCTGCGAGTCCCCATTAGGATCTTTGGATTGAAGGGAGATCCAGAAAAAACAATATAGATGCTGACAGCGCAAGGATTGGATAAAACGAAAAAGGGGATCTGAAAACTACCACAAACCCTTTGGATCTAATCGCTTCTTCCCGAAAGAATTCGTCGTCGAGCCGAATAAAAACATGTAAGAAAACAATCCATTAAAATAATACATCACAGATAATAATAATTCAAAGGATCATACAATTACATATCTTTATAACATGCGAATGGATCTCAACAAAGAAATGGAGGAACAATTCGATCATGATGTTAAATGATGAAAGCAAACAAAAATCGCCCAATGCGAAAAAATAAAAATTATTTGGATCTAAGAGTAATCGATATAACGATACAAGGATGCAATTAAAATCGTTTGATTGAGATGTAACGAATAAGGAAATGATGAAATTTAATTACAATGACATTTAAAGTGTCTCTTGATATCTCTAAGATAGTTACATATAGTACCATTATAAATAACTCATTTTTTCGCAATGATTCATCCACTTCTTAGTTACAGTTTTCTTTGTGCTAAAGATGTATTTACTTTTTATAAACACTTGCTTCGACTCTATCTAGAGATGAATTATATAATATATATAAGAAGTGAGAGAACTCTCTATATTGTGCAATAGTTGCAACTATGTGTAGGAATCTTGCTTTTATCAAATGCACATATTACTTATGGGATAGTTATTGACTAGAGAAGTTGTGGACATCTTCAACCATGGTTGGAATGTTGTGGAAAGCGGCATGCTACACCTTTTCTCATTCTTTAGTTCTGTAATCACATAGGTAATGCTACATTGGGAACACTTATAATATAAGATGGACCAACCTCACCAAAAAACATTGGAGACAAAAAGGTTGGCATTATGTCGTTTTCTATTCTTCAACTAGAGAAACTCGAAATCAAATAGGATCGCGCTCGGGAATGTAACTTTTGACCTTGACCACTTTGAAACAAACCGCATTGAGCAAAACCCGAACACCAACATTACGCCCTAAACACTTACGCATACCCTATGAGCAACGCATCGGTGTGAAGTTATACGATGCTTCACATAAGTAAAAGTTCATTTTTTTTCAAAAAACAAGTCCGATGCAACGCACTGGTACAATCGCCTCGTAATTAATTATTTTTTAAGTTTTTAATTAGAATTTAATTCACAATTTTACTGCCACCAACTTCAAACACATATATACACCCAAAAATATAAATACACAAATTAACATTGCAATACACGATCACCATTTTATGCACATAATATCTTTGTTTATTTTAAAGTTAAAACCAATTTAATATCTTGATCTTGAAAGAAAATGAGAGAATAAAATAAGACATGTGGTAGGCATATCATAGGAAGAGGTCAAAACAAACGGATGATTTTCGAGGGGCACGCCTTGGATTGAATCAAGGAGACAGGACCCACTCAAATCCACATGTGTTCTTGACATAAATACATTGTTTACCTTTATTATTCAACCTTTTAAATTAAGAGAGGTGATTTGTACATAAATTTTTTTTGCCATCCATCACTAATTATGCATTTAAATGTTGTACTATGTGTATCACTAGATATATTTTAGCGGTGAATGACAAAAAAATGTGTACCAATCATCTCTCTTAAATCAACGATGATTATTTTATTACATGCAATTGAATCATTTAGTTTGTACGTTTAACAAGTTAACTAGTAATCACTCAAGGGTAGTGTAGTGGTAAAAAGGTGTGTGGCTGTTACTCTAAAATATGTGAGGTTTCAAATTCAATTCCTGTTAGGTGCAAACAAATGTGTGGCGGTAGGTTATAACCCCGTAGATTAATAAAACACAACTCCAAACACCAGATTTCAATTTTCACAAACACGAATAGACAATCATTCATAGCATACCCGTGTGTTCTAATCGAGTTATGAACGAGTGTTTAGAAGTAAAGTTTAATCCCCCACTGAAACCCTAAAGCTACGAATTCGCTGGCGACTTAATTCCCTCTTAAAAATCAATCGTCTTCTTCCAACCTTACTATTAAATCAGTTTAGTTTTCGAATCTGCAAACTAATCTTTTGATTTGTTTGCTTATCATTTAATCTTTTCTGCTTTTGGTGTAGGTCTTGATTGCGACTATTGGTTGTTAGGGTTCTTATATTCATAGTTAGGGTTTCGGTCACTATCTTTTAGGGTTTGCTACTATTGATTCATTTTCTTATTCTTTGGCGAGCCCTTTATGTTTGTCAGTTTGCTGTGATCTTTCACGTTGTTATTTTTTCGTGTTTGTGATTTCTGCTACTCTTTACTGAAAACCATAATCTAAGGTTTCCATTGTATTGGTTGTGGTGTGCTTTCGATTTGATTCTTGGTCTTAACTCAAATCTTAGATCCATCTGGGGTTCTCGTTTATTGAAGATTGGCCTTTTCTTCTGGTCTACGAATTGTTGTTGGTTATTCTATGTTGGTTTTGTTTAGTGGCGTATGTGTAGGATATGGAACGTAGTTTTCTAAGCCAAAAAGGGAGTAGGAAGGGGAGAGGTGTAAAGGAGAAGGATATGAATGGTTTGAATCTAGAGGTAGTCAAAGATAGTGTTGATGTTGCTATGAAGGTTGTATCACCATTAGTGGTTGAGGAGACTGTTGCTATGAACTGCCATGTGGTGAATACGCAGGAAGCAAATGCTCCAGCTGTAATAGCTACCCGTAAGCCCATTAGCTACATGGCTACTGGTAAAATCGAAGTGGGAAGAAAGTGAAATGTTCGGACTTTTATACACCCGAGGCCGGGGGTAATGGGATTCGACATGATGTTTCAGATGAATCAAATCGTGCTAATATTAAACGATTTTGCTAATACAGCTTATAATTTTCTTAGGGAAGGAAGGTGGCATACCTTGTTGTATGCTAACTATGTTAGCAATCATTTAGGGTAATTATGGGCTTGATCGCTAAATGGTCAACACTTCTACCGTATTATTCTCCATTCAATTTAGCTTCATTGACGATTAGATGCTATGCTTGAGAATGGTCCATAGGTTTATATCCGCAATAACTCACTTATCAAGAAGAAATGCATCTAATGAGACCTATTGAAGTGATAGAACGTTAGGACTGTTCCAAGTCAGGGTTAAACTCTACGTTGTAACCTGTTACGCCTTTCACGAGGATGGCTTGAGGCCATCGACTACTAAAACTGGAGTACTACCTCTCATGCTGACTGTTATACATCTGATATGTTGCATAGCAAACTTGGGTAGGTCAATTATGTTTAGAGTATGATTAAGCTCGAGCTGATATGGAGTTTTGAAAATAACATTGTCCGAGGCTATGCCTAAAATTACTAGGGAGGGCCATTACACATGTAATGTCCATGTTGAGTATGAGTGGAAACCTCCTAGGTGTTCGTCTTGTAAGGTTTTTGGACATATAATGTCTGAAGAATACAAGTGCTGGTGAGAAGAAGACTGTGAAGAAGCCTAGTCAAACCACTCAAGGTGTTCTGGTTGGTCCAAAAATGGGTTTTAAACCTCAAAGAGAATATCGACCTGTTACCAAAAAGCCTAATGCTAATTCTAGTGGTAATAAGAAGAAAAGTGTGGAACCTACTATTGAGGTTAGTAATTCAAATCCATTTGATGTTCTTAAATCGGTCGATAATGATGTGGAATTTGGTACCAATGGGGAGACTACTAATTTGGTGAATAATGGGGCTACTTCAAGTGGATCCTCTTTTATGAATATCGATAATGATGGGGAGTTTGCTAGTAATACTTCTATTAGTGAGAAAATCGATAAAATAGAACGACAAATTTGTGAATGTAAACTTAGGCTGTTGAATAATGATGGGAACCTGCTAGTTCCTACGGGTATTGTGGAAAGTGATAGTGAAGTGGATGTGGTATATGATGAAACTGCTAACCTAAGGATTTCATCGAGTGGTAAAGAGAGAAGTGATAAAGGTTATGGTACTAATAACTTGTTGGAACAATGGAGGGATTCTTATCTAGATAATGATGATTATGACCCGTATGATGACAATATATACGAGAATCATGATTTGTCCGAGCACCTGCAGTCTGTTTGTGATGATCTTGATATTACGGTCCGTGGCAGGAAAAAGAAATAGATTTTTTGATGTTTGTTGAGTCAATTGTAATCTAGTCTTAGTAGTATCCTCCTATTGAGTAGTTGTGCTTGTTATGTTTGCTTTTTTGCTTATGTAACGGGCTAAGATGTGAGACTCACTCACATCCTTTGTATTGAATCGCTTTTTTTAAGTAATACATTTACCGGGGAAACCCTTTACCCAAAAACACCCCGTAGATTAGTTAGGAATGTGTCAGAAACCATGATTACCAAAAAAAGTTAAACTGGCAAAATTTGAAGCTTGAATAAAAACGAATAGTGTAGCATTTTTTGATAGATCGAGTAGCCAAACTAATCCCTCTTTTAAAAATTTCAGAATGGAAACTACTATTTAGTCATACTAATACGTGCATGATGATGAGTTCAAATGTATTACACATGCTTGAAAATGTACATTATATGTGTTGGTAAATAATTGTTACTATAGCTATTTATAGCTGAATTTAACAAATAAGACAAATGTGACCCAAACTCTTTTTACGCATTGTGAAGTAATAAGTTTAGGAACTTTCATAGTGAGAGTAACATGATAGAAATCATGAAAAAAAACTAAAAAACTATGTTCCAATAAATTACGAAAAGCTTTAGGGGGTGTTTGGCTAAGCTTATATGATGGGCTTATGAGCTTATTAGCTTATATATGTCATATAAGCTCAAACTAAGTGTTTGGCTAAACTTATATGAGTGGGCTTATGAGCTTACGATATATAAGCCATAAGCCGCTTCTATAACATAAGCCTAAGCCCAACTCATAAGCTTAGCCAAACACCCCCTTAGTATAATTTATTGCGCTTGAAATAAGTAGTAGAGTATTTTTTTTTTTTAAATTTTTATTTGAAACAACATTATAACTAGAGTAAATTGCACAAATCGTCCTTAAAGTTTGGCCAAATTGCATGTTTCATCCCAAATGTTACGAAATTGCAATGATCGTCCCTGTGGGGAAACCTTTGGTGCAAGTATCATCCCTGCGGGGACGATACTTGCACCAAAGGTTCCCTGCGGGGACGATACTTGCACCAAAGGTTTCCCCACAGGGACGATACTTGCACCAAAGGTTTCCCCACATGGACGATCCTTGCACTTTCGCAACGTTTGGGACGAAACATGCAATTTGGCCAAACTTTATGGACGATTTATGCAATTTACTCTTATAACTATATAACAATCAGCAAGTATGTTGAGGATTAAATTTTTTTACCACTTATGATGCACAACAATGTTATATATGACACCTAGATCTATAAATGTGGTTTTTAAACGTATTGGATTTGCAATCCAAAAAGGGCTAGCGGCGCAACTTTTCACCACTATGTAAATCCAATTATATAATACTTCTCGACTAGGAAAAAAAAGCATCATTTGACATTTGTTTACCAAATTATTCAATGTGTGTAGAATTAATTTTCAAAACACACCCTCAAATATGCTAAACATTACTAAACAAACCTTCAACTTTAACTTATTTGCGACTTTTTTATATAACAAACTTTATTTATCAAAGATGGACCGTGTATCTATCGATTTATTCGGAAAAAATGTCGCTGAAAAGATCATCGAATTGTAAACAAAACGAACCCAATATTGCAATGTTTCTGACACGCGTACGATTTTATAAAAAATGTTGCAGTTTAATATATATTTTAAAATATTTACAGAAATAGTCTTTGAGGTTATCGGTTCGTTGCAAGGTGAGTCTCAACAACTGACAAATAGTACTTGGCGTTATCAGTCCGTTGCAAAAATAGTCAAGCGCGCTTCGCGGCAACACGCGAATGACAAACCTCGTTTGTATTAAGAGGCCAGCAAGAAGTTGATTTTATTATTTGCATCCCTTGTAACACTTGTAAAACTGTTGCTTCCTAGCTCCTATCATCTTGCTAGGTTGTTATTACAAAATTGTCGTTTGACAAAAAAAATCACAACATAATCTGAGCATAGAGATTTACTAAGAACTTGGTGAAAATTTAAATAAAGTCTAGCGTTTTGGCTTGGTGACTCTTTTTTTTAAAGGTTTCCCTAGTAAATGTATTATTTCAAAAAAACGTTTAAATACAATAGGTGTGGGTGAATCTCACATCTCAACGCGTTACGTAGGTGGAAGCTAACATAATAAGCACAACTACTGCAAAGGAGGATACTGCTATAACTAGATTACAATTGACTTATTAAACATCAAAATTCACTATTTATTCTTCCGACCATGAACCGTGATATCAAACTCATCACAAATATCATGAAGGTTATGAGACATATCGTGACTATCATACATATCATCATCATATGAGTCGTAGTCATTATCTCGTTTTTGTTTCCATTCATTGTTTCAACAAGCTATTGGTACCATAACTACCGTCACTACCACGTTTTAAACTCATTGATGCCGTAAAACTTGTGTGTTCATCGACACCTCTTCCACTTCACTATCCCTATCCGCATTTACCGTACAAACAACCTTCGATAACGGCTTCCCGTCATCATCCACAAAAGGAAGTTTCCCTTCAATCATTTGTGTTTCAAATTAATCAATCCTTTCTGCTATAGGGGTAGTACTAATACTACTAGATGTGACCCTCTTCCCAGCCAAACTTGAATTCCCCCCATCCGTACCCAATTCATCATCATTATCAATCGAATAAAGCGCATCAAATAGGTTTGAGTTACTAACCTCTTGTTTAGACACTCCAGCTTGCTTTTTTTAGTGTTGGCACCATTCTGATTAGAAACATGTCTCTAAATTTGTTTAGTTGATTTAAAACCAACATTTGGACCAACTGGAACACCTCTAGTAGTTTGTCTAGAGACGATTTTCTTAGGACACTCATCGAGAATGTGTCCAAAACCCTTGCAACTCGAACATCTGGGGGGTTTCTACTCATACTTAACACGTATAGTGCACATATAGAACCCCTAACCAACAAGTTTTGGCATAACCACCATGACAGTATCTTTCAACTCCTCATCAGGTCGCACTTCAATCATTGCTCTAGCATAGCTTGATCTACCCCATGATTGTATGCACATGTCAGATGTATAAGAGTCAAGCATCATGGGAGTACCTAGTTTAGTAGCAATGATACTCAAACCATCCTCCCTCAACACCGTCATAGAGACACCATAAAATTTAACCCAAACAACATTACCAGCATCTTCTTTTTGTAAGTTCACCTTTGGATTCCAATTTTTTTAGAATAAATGAATTATTACGAATAAACCAAGGACCATTTTCTAGCATTGCCTCCAATCCATCCTCGGAGTTAATATGGAAGAAACTTAAACTGTTAGACGATTTCAGCATTGATTTAACCAATTCATATATACTCGAAGTGTTTCTGACATAGTTAGCAACAACGGGGTAAGCCACCCGTTTTCCCAAAAAGAAACCATAAGCCGTAGTAGCAAACCGTTCACTAATAGCTCGAATAGACTCCAAAGGTATAGCCACACCAGCCTCGTTTCCCACCTGTGCAATTAATGTGCATAAATTCAAACTTTTCCTACTTGATTCACCAGTAACTAATTTAGCATACGACGTAGGCCCCGACTGAATTGGAGCAGAATTATCAGTAGGTGACTCATGAACAGTAATCGGAACTATACATGTGTTAGAGCACTAGTAGTAATCGGTGTCACACCCTGTCCCACATTCCCATCCTCCGTACCTTTATTATTCCCGGAAGCAACCACATGCTTGTCCGAAGGCGACTTTACGTTAACATTGTCCTTTGTTGTTTTTTCCTTCACACGTCTCCTTCCCCCACGTCTCTTTTGACTCAAAAAATCTCATTTCATACCTGTCACATAAGCACCCTACGCCCCCAGTAGCAGCAGCAAAGAACCCA
>BQNB010006727.1:18710-34537 GCA_026074375.1 Tanacetum coccineum | reverse complement strand
TAAAGTATTTATTTAACCAGTTCCACCATTTAGATCCGGTCTTAATATTTATAAAACCTTATGTTATATTTATTAGTCGATTTGCACTATTTCAAGCCACGCCACCCTCACGGCTGCCGCTGCACCAAACACACCCTTAATGAATTTTTGTTAACCAAAACACGCCCGTGGTGCTTTTCTGCACAGCCAAACGCACGCTCAGTGCGAAACTGCACCCTAAACTGGTACTATGAAACCAAACGCTCCATATATGTCTGCTTAAACTCAGATCCAAGTGCCCTAGTTGCATTTCTGATAAACCAAACACACCCTTATTGCGTTTCTGCACAACCAAACGCAGCCTTCTGCGTTCCTGCTAACCCAAACACTCCCTTGCTGCGTTTCGACTAAACCAAACGCACCTAGTTGTGTTCTATATCAACCAAACGAACCCTAATCTGTTACTAGACCAATGCACCCAAATCTGTTGCTATACCTATATCCAAACGGACCCATTTCTGTAGAAACCATATAAACAAACACACCCTTGTGTCCTGTGGCTGCCAAACACACCCTTGCTGGCGGTTCTGACAAACCCAACGCACCCTTCTAGTGCACCCTTTAAACCCAACGCACCCCTTGGTGCTACTACTACATCAAACGCACCCTGTGTGGTGTAAACCACATAAACAAACACACCCTTGTGGTGTTTTTATAAAACCAACGCACCCTAATCTTGTAAAGAAAAACCAGACGCACCCTATCTGTTGGTGTTTTTATCAAACCCAACGCACCCTTGCTGTTTTGGCGACGTGGGTGGGGTGGCTGCGAAGATAAGGGTGGTAGCGTAGTGGTGTTGGTGGTTACGATTGTGATAACGACAAGATGGTGATGGAGATGATGGTGGCGTTTATCGGAGATGGAGGCGGCGCGTGGAGATATGGTGATGATGGTGGTGATGATTTAGATGGGATCGTGGCGGTGTGGTGGTTACGGCAGCAGAGGGCTGCGAAGGTGGCGGCAGCGGCGACAGGTGGCCGGAATCTGGCCGGATGGAGGAGGAGGCGCCGGAAAATAAGGAGAGGAGGGAGGTGTGTGTAGGTTTATATCAAAAAATGAAGTAACCCTAAATTGGTGTTATATTTATATAAAAAAAGTTTTAAAATGAAATGAAAAGTGTATAATAGTTTAGGGTTGAAATTATAAATATTACCAGAGGGACCAAAGATGTAATTTTTGTTAAATAATGGTTCGGGTCTCGTTTGGACTAGTTAACGGGTGATTTAAAATACGAAACTCGCGCCATTGCGTTCCAAATTATTTTTCCTATGAAAATGAGTATTTACTCGATAGTATTTCATAAATATTTTTATAACATTTATAAAAATATTTGTTATTTATTTGGTAACCCGGTTATGTCTTGTCCGAAAATAAAAATGAATTTTAACCCGAATATTCGCGTTTTCAACAAACGTTTTCTGAATAAAATGATAAATATTTTATTAAATATATTTATTTAATAACGGTGATAATTAAATGTAATTTAATTATTTTCATGTCGGTACGCTTTTTTTTCGTTTTCAAAATTTTGCGAGGGTATTTTAGTTATTTTTTGCTTGTTTTCGGGTCTCGGGCAAAACTAAAAAGTTGTCCGGAATGTCGTTTTACATCAAATTGCTTTAGAGTCCGAGTCGTGAAAACGTGATTTAGTGGGTCGTTTTTGATAAGTCAGCTTAGGAATAACATATATCCTTTTCGTTTTCAAGTCAAATAAGTTAAAATAACTTGCACATGAGAGATGTAATAATAAATACGATTTATTATTTAAAATATGTTCCGAAAATTTTACCAGTTACGCGGTAATCGCTTTTATGTGACAATAAAAGACCAAAAGTCAAAAAGTCAAAAAGTCAAGTCAGACCCAAAAAGTCAAAGGGTAAAATAGTCATTTAAAATTCCGAAAAGTACCGGATGTTACAGTAACTCTTTGACTTGCAACATCCAATATGCCTCTAAGTCTCATATTATCCCACTCCAGCTCACTGATCCTCTCCGATTGAACAACACTCTGCTGACCCG
Source organism: Tanacetum coccineum (assembly GCA_026074375.1). Taxonomy (NCBI): domain Eukaryota; kingdom Viridiplantae; phylum Streptophyta; class Magnoliopsida; order Asterales; family Asteraceae; genus Tanacetum; species Tanacetum coccineum. The sequence goes on along the minus strand of BQNB010006727.1, from coordinate 32,479 downwards.
TCGCTACAATCCTGTGCCCCTGATCCCTTTGAATGCTCTTAATAACCTGAACTCGGTAAACTAGGATCTCCATAGTATGATCATGAAATATCTGTACCAAGTCTCCCAACGTCTCATAAGTAACCTCTATAGCTCCCTCCTCTTGAGCAAGCTCAGGGATATCATCTGACACCACAGGATGCGTAACTTTATCAACTCTAACCTCAACCGTGCCCCTCGCACTCGTCTCGACCTCCTCTCGAGCAACAATCTCAACTACAACCCTAGCATCTATCCCCTCAGCTCTAAGAGCATTTGCATATGCAATACACTCATCGATCTCTGCCTGAATCTCGGGGTCGATATCAGGCTCTGAGTAAGGCTCATCACTACCCTTGACAACAACGTCATCCCTCAAACTAGTCTCTTTAGGTACAGACGACTCTAAACTCTCATCTGAACAATCCTTTAAATCGGTCACATAAAAAGAACTCCTAATCCTCTTGCAAGGTAGCAACAGATTAGTACGTATAGAAGACAATGCTCCAGGTACATGTGAAGATACCGGTACAGATGTGGTAGGGGACCTACTCCTCTTGCGATAAGGACCCGCAGAAGAAGAATGAGATGGTCTCTCGGTAATAGCAGCAGATGAATGAGTAATACTCGGTACTGATGAACATAATTAATGACTAGATCTCATACCCGATGGTAGTGCTGGTGATGAATGATCCAAAGATGAATGATCAGATGAAGAATTGGATAGGGCATCTGAAGAAGAATCTGATGGCGTCTCTGATGATGAATCCGATGGTGAATCTCTCGATGAATCATCGGAAGTGAAGTGATCTAATAAAGAGTAGTCAACTGAGTGTCTCACAGCAAGACAGTGAGTAGGTAGCGGCCCAACCCTCTTCCTCACAGTCATCATGTGTACCGGCCCATTAGGATGGTAGCGGTACGGTCAACCATAAGGAATAGGTTGTCCGGGTGAAACAATGGTAACTCATCTACGACGAACACCAAATGGTGCAGGTAGAATCTGACCAGTAGGTGGTGCAACCTATGACAACTATGCCTTGAGCAGGTTAGTCAAACCGTTAGTATTGACTTAAATATCATTATGTGCTATAATAATTATGTGTTTATGTGATCTTATGTGAGTTTAGTTATCAATCCATGGAGCGTGATCGTCTCATTGTAATTGAATTTATGGTTATTATGGGTATTTCATTTTATTCACATTTTAGTGGCAATGAAAATGATAGTATAATTTTATGTGTGTACGTATTATTTTGTGTAAGTATTATGTATGTATGTATTTAAGTATTAATGATTTGTAGGAGTAAGATTTAGGTCTAGTAATTTAGTTAGTTAGATTTTAGTATTATTAAGTTAGGAAAATAAAATATGAAATGAATTTATTTCATAGTCATTTAAAACTAGTTTTAAATATAAAAGGTTTTTATAAAAATAACAAAATTAGAGGGTAATTATGTAAATAATAATAATTAAAAAAATAAAAAAATAAAAATGTATGTGTTTGGCCGATCAGTTATAGGGAGAAAAAGAAGGAAAAGAAACCCAATTTTAGTCTAAGTAGGATTCTATTTAGATAATTATCCAAACCTTTCTGTAAAAGCTATAAATACAAAACCCTTCTTCCTTTTTTTATGTTTTGGCCGGTCGAACTCAAGCAGAGAAAAAAAAAGATTTTTTTATCAAGATTCAAGTTGGTGATTTGTGTAATCAAATCAAGGTTTTTAGGTAAGTTCTTAAACTCTTTTCATATAATCTTCTTTTTAAAATTAATGTAACAATAAATTAATGGAATTAAGGTTTTTATATTCTCTATAAATTAATGATGTTAGACTAATTGGAAGTGATTAGGGATGAATTATAAGCGTTTTGATGAAATCGGTTAGGTCTATAACGCGTTAGAATAGGAATTAGGTTTGAACAAAAGTTTAGGTCATGTTGTTCGAATGATAACTCAATGATGGTAACGTGATTTTTGATGAGGCTTATATTCATTAATAAGTTCAGAGAGTCTAGTTTTCAAAAAGTCCAGCCTCGACCAATATCGAGGTAGGGAAGTGGTTCTAATCATTTTCGCAAGAAAAGTTGTCAAAACAGTAAATTCGGGTCAGATTTGGGTCTGATTTCGGGGAGTAAAACGCCTACTTAAAATTCGAATTATGGTTAGCCAAAAATAAAAGGTCGTATTTTAGGTGTCTATTAACTCCAGTTCGAAGGGCTAGCGCTGTTTTCTAAGTATTTTTAAGGACGTCAAACTTCTTGGTGTGCGTTCAGATCCGAATCTCAGTACTTTGTAATGATGAATTTTTATAAAATAGTTCCACTTAATATTATTTTTTCTAAAAAATCACAGTAGCTCACAACTCATTGGGGAGCAAGGAGATGTAAGGCGAACCATCAATTAGGTGTTTTAGTATTTTATTTATGGTCATAAAGTGACTATAAAATTCAATCAAAAACTGTGAAATTAGAAGTTAATGGTTAAGGTTATATAGGGCATGAAAATGATATGGGAGATGTATTTAAAGGATTATAAACTTAGTGTAAGGTTTAGAAGTCTATCATATAATTGTTACATTGGTCTGGGCATTTATCCTAACCGAGTGTAACTTGTGTTTTTGTTGTGTTTAGATTGTTTGCAAGATTCTGTCAAGTAGCTGAGCATCAGGTGAGTTTCATAGTCCCATTTTTACTATGTTTTCTTGGGATGGAAATGATATGCTTTGTGGCTTGGATCAGGGGACACGTTCCGTCCTAGTTATGGTTGTTTTGTATGTATGCATGTTAGCCTGTATAATCGTTAGCTTAACTGTCCTTCCATGTTCTATTTTTATTAATCACAGTAATTGATTTAAAGCTTGAATTGTGTGTCGTAAACCTATGACTCTCACCAACCGTTGTGTTGACGTTTTTAAGCATCATTTTCAGGTGAGCATGTTGAGCGTTTTGAAGCTAAAAGTAGTTTGAGAGACCTTAGGATTGCATATGTAGTTTATCTACTGATTTTCTTTTCGTACTTGTTTTATAGATTTTTCTTGAATGCTATTTTATTTATTAGGTTTGAGAGACATGTTATGTCTTTGTATTTGTAGTATATTGGATATCACAATACAAGCTTAGGAATGATGGGTTGGCTAAATTTCTAGAGAGAGAAAGTGACTAGTCTAGTGAGAGAAAACACCTTAAATGTGTGTATTATCAAATGAACAACAACCCCTTCCCATGGATGAAAGGAGTATTTATACAAGTGTTTTGGTGCCCCTAAATGGGCCATGGAGTGGGCTCACAAGTGGGTAAAGACCCGGCCCAACACCATAAGTCGTACGGTAACTAAATGATTAAAACTAAGACTACGAGCTAACCTATGCTAGATATAACACGGGGTGACCGATTCTTTTACATGGATTTTCATAATCCTAACAATCTCCCCCTAAGGGAGGTCACCCCAGATAATACAAATTGAATCCTAGCATTATATTTGACTTAATCTTTGATTCTGGCTCGTAGTCTTTTAATTCTTTAACATTCGTCGTTGTACATCAAGTACTGATCTTTGTTCCTTGGACTTTAGTGATCTTTGAGCTTTCTTTGAGATCACCATCCACTTTAAATCTCTTAATCATCCTTGTTGTGGAATATTGCCTTAATGTGATGTTGTGACTTTCGGACCCGCATACTCACACTCTTCTGGATCATGATAGTACTTATCAGAGCTGCGAAAACTGTGTTGTAGGACTTTCAGTTCTCATGATGTCTTTGATTAGAAACATTAAGTGTGAGCATGGGGTTGTGAATTGACTTTACTGGAATGAGGCATCTGCATCTCCATCTTTATGTAATCCTGAAATACAACAGTTAACAATAAAGCTTGGTGACGAATATGGCTTTGTCATTCGTCAGAGTTCGGTTGCATTAACCTCCAGTTCCGTGAGGACCGTTTTGCAGTATAAATACTGTACCTGTGATCATGTAGATTCATTATAAGAACCTCCTTGACAGGGTTTCCAGCTCAAAGTGTTATATCATCTAACGCAGATGCATTAGATTCACTGTACTTGCTAGTATATCTTTACAGGACACCTCAAAGCAGGCTACCTCACTAATAGTATTGCTACTAATAGAATGGTAAGAGTGAATCAGTGAGTTACTATCTCACCGATTGGAGATAAAATTGATTTGAAAATCAATCGATGTGTCACTAGTTAAAGTGAGTTTTGTAACACATCGAGAGTTTTAAGCTTTTATCAAAATTCATCCTCTGTCAATTCATAATTTGGACCGAATCGATGCCTAGTGTCACAAGTTTGATCCATTAAGGATCTTACAAGTCACCTACCTAGAGCTTGTTTGATGTTGGCTCTAGCAGGATTTCCATCTTCATTGTGAATACTTTCGTATCACTCGGATGTTCTGGCAATATCACAAGATAAGCGTAGACCTTAAGATAACCTTGTTTTCACAATGTATGAAACACAAGTATATTGGAATAGTGTCCTAACGAGATTTATTGATGAGCTCATGGCTCTAGACTCAATTGTGCATTATTGGTTTTTGGTAGTAGAAGGCTGGAGCGGACTGCCATCTTTTCAATATCGTCTAACTCGGAGTGAGAGAGACGATAGAAATGTATTGATCTCCGTGAGAAGTGAAACAAGAATCCCATTGAGGGATCATGAGGGCCAAGGAAGGTTTGCAGCCGTATCACTGGGTCCATGATACTTGTCTTCAATGTCAGCAATCAACCATGTGATTCTGACAGCATATGCAGTGACCCATTTTTTGCCTAATGTTTAAGGATGGCTTCTTTCTTTTCTCCCTTTTACTTACATTTCTTTTCATTCTTCAAACCCCTTCATGCATACCGAGATTTCATACTAGAAACCTTGTTGGGGTGTTCCAGTACTACTCCCATCTCAGTCCGCACTATTCCCTTATTCTCACATTACTCCTTTTATAATCATACCTAAGGACTTCTACACTAACTAGTGGATTGTCCCTGGGTAGATCCCTCCGGCTCTGGCGGGATCGTGGGATCGAGTACCTAACCTTACCATCCTTATAACTCCGATAAAGTAATTACATGGTCGGTCTTAGGTGATTCCACAATTGCCATCATAACCATTCGCTCCCCCTCAATATGTGGCATCGATATTCGAAAGAGTTTGGCACATATAGGAGAGCCTACACTTGAGTTAAGAAATCACAATTTTTATCAGATTTTCATAATTAAATCACATTTTCTCCCCCGAGCAAAAATTTCAAATCCGTTGAGATTTTGGGTCTCAATTGATTTAAGTTAGGAAAATTTGGGAGAAAGTGTGTCATTTATACAAGCCGATTATGGAACATATGAATACTTAATATACAAGCCTAGGAGACAGTTATAACCACTATTTAGAATGAACTATATGACAACAAAATATAAGAATGCTACCCCTCATTCGTGCACTTCACGCAGTCGAGTCTCCTTTTCTTATCCTGCCACCAACAAAGCTTTCCAGATTCCGGAAGATACGTCTTGTCTTAAGTCATTTCTGTATGGAAAACATAAACTCCTTGCTTCTTTCGACGTCATTCTTCATCCAAAACCGTGTATCCAAACCCGGATTCCTCATGTTGACCCTAAATTCCTTGACTCTATAATCCAATGCTTCATCGATCTGGTGTAGAGTACCATCACTGAACTTGTGGATTTCATTGAACCTCATGATCATCTGAACCCCATATTTGTCCCTAAACGTGACGGCTCTTGGAGAGTGAATTACTGTGAAGTCATGCTTGTACTCAAATCCCTTGGCATCCCATCGAGGTTTAGTGAGGTTTAACTGCGTCTGGTAGCTCTCAATCCCCAGCTGGAAGTCTTCTACACGTTGTCTGATAACCAAGTTTCTGGTCCATAAGTTGACACCGGTAGTGAGAATCTTTTTGTCTTCGGGTGAGAGATGGTTCAAGTGACCTTGAAGATTCAAAAAGTACATATCTTCAAAGTCACTAGGGTACAGATATTTGAAGTCCTTTTCCGCGATGACATATTCCTTGAGATCAGCTCGACGAAGGACAATCTTCTTCATGTAATTGTACCCATACATTGGGAAGACTTTAATTCTGACGACACTTAAGATACGCATATAGGTCCGTACAGCCCTGCGATCACCTTCAGATGTGTGTCGATCAATGTAGAACCGTTGTCTTTGAAACCACCAGTGAGATATACCATACATCGCAGCGACATCATACTTGCATTCTTCTTCAATCCACATCTGATCCGGTACCATTTGCTCTAAGCCTACATTAGGATAATAGGCAGCCTTCATCTTCGAGATCGACAAGGCAGGCCTGCCCATTTTGCGGCCGTACCGTAGATATTCCAAGTCTTTGTTGAAGAAGAAATCTAGTTGTATTGTGACATGACCCGGATCACCACCCAACGGTAGTGGTTTGCTGACGTTGTACCTTAGGATTGCATCGTCCACTTGATCGGTGAGAAGTTTGTGACATTCTTCCATTTGGAATTGGAGATGAACTACGTCGGGATGAAAGACTTTGACAATTTCGTATGCAGGGCCTTCCAGGTCTTTTTGAGTCAATTTAGAGATTCCTTGTTTTTTGCAATACCAATCCATGAATGTTGCCCTCTAGACCCTCCACATGTCCATGAACAGATCCTAAGTGTTCCTTAACTCCTTTGCCTTCAAACTACTATAAATAAGACCTTAGATAGCTCATTCTAACTTGCACCACACCTCCTCCTCTATAACCCTTATAGGCAGCAATACTTTGCTCCCTTATGATCCTAGGATCATTAAAGAAGTTCAAGAAGCGAATCCCTAAAGAATTGAAGCCCCGTAGTAAAGATACAAGGCGTACGAGTGGAAATACTACCCGAAGCGACCCATTTCCACCATTTTTGCTCCTTGAAGCTCAAACCCAGGTTTTGAATATTCTACTTCTGATACTACACCCTTATAATGTTCATATGATCCTAAATATACTCTTGTTAAAGTTTCATAACTCAATTCATGCTCATTTTCCATTTTGATCCAAAACCGTACACCTAAAACACTAATTTCGCTTTTTTCTTAAAACTAAATGTTATAATGATTAAATATTGTTATAATCTATCCTAGCATGCTTAACTAATGTTAAAATAACCACTTTATTGATTAATGAAGGAATTTGAACTTAAAACCGCGCGTTTTACGTTTTTTGAATACCCTAAGTTGAATCTTTTGATCCTAGCTTAACGAATCGTTTATTTTTAAACTTCTTGTTTTGTTGTTGCGTTTAAAACTTTCATATTTTAGTTTATTATAACTTATAAATGTCTATTGTAATGTTAAACTAAGCTTGCATGGCAATTTGGACCGGTTTTGTAATTATAATCCATATCCATGCAAGGGGTATATATCGTAACTTTCTGAAACTTATAACTAAAGGGGCTGAAAATGTCATTTTATCAAAGTTATAACTATAAGGGTCTATTATGTCACTTTCCAAAGTACAAGGTTTACTTGGTATATCTTTTAAACTTGAAGGACCAAACTCGTAAAAGTGCAAACCCCAAGGGTATATTTTGCCACTTTTCAAACTCAAGGGTCTAAAATGTAACATTTTGAAAAAGTATAAAATCATGTTTAAAACCTTACAAGACATAACTTTAATTAACGCTTCTCGTGCTTAACATTTCCAGATATGGATTAAAACGCTTAAAACCGATTATATCATATCACAATACTAGGGAGCTTCATATTAAGGAGTTTCATCTTGGTATTACGTTCTGACTGAGTTGTTGGGTTTACGATTTAAAGTGCCCTAGCTCCTCAAACGTTTACTGAATGACTTCTGAATTATGATGGCCCGAACAGTGATACAATAATTCCAAACTCTTCAATCAAACTCATAACTCTTAAAACTAAAGTTCTAGAGTACAATCTTCCTAAGACTCAACATATTTACTCAGGTTGCGTGACGTGGCTGTTTACTATCATTTGCTATATCAACCTTCCCTGTTAAGATTGTGATAAGGTCGTGAGCTTTCATTTCAGAATATTTATTACATCTACCTATCAGGTGAGTTCATAGCCTCGCTTTTCAATCTTTTGAATGTTTTATAAACCCGCGAGGGGGATACATGCTTGTTACAAACTCTTTTACATACTCGTTTATCTTATAACAATGTGATTACTTTTCAAAGGCTTAATGAATTCATAACCCCATATTTCAATCTTTTGAATACTTTATAAACCTGTGATACCTGATATAAACCATGAATGCAAGTGTTTTCTAAATGTATGCTATCCAGATATATTATTGCCTAAGTAGCTTCCAGTGCCATTATTTACATATCATGAATCATTAATTACTTGCATTGCGAGTGAACGCGAATATTATGAATAGATCTATTGGGGGTGACGGCTCCCGTTGGTATACCCATTCATCGGGTAGCCGAACGCACTATATTTGTCCTAAAAGGTAACCTTGGCAAGTTTCCTTTTCCACGGGGACATCTGTCCCTAACCAATATCACTGCGGTGATTTCCTTGTTAATGTATTGATGTCATGAGCTTAGGTACAATAATAATGTTACCCTGATTTTTCCATAATAATTGTATTCGTTGCAATTATAACCATTATGCATTCAATTGTTTTCCATAATAATACTGATCTCCATGATAATTATCCCAGTAATGCCAATATTTCCATTATAACTTGTATTCAAACTGCTTATCAAACCTATGAATTTCACTCAACCTTTGTGTTGACCCTTTTTAGCATGTTTATCTCAGGTAATTGAGCAAGTTGCGGTACGGAGTGACATGGACTCGAAGACGGCTGAACTGTTATCATTCAAACATGATGTTTTAGATTTTGGGACCTGCCTTTGTAAAACTCTGATTTGAAATGAATGATAACTAAATTTTTCCAACAACGTTTCTTTTAATGTAGTTTTCTATGATTATGATTGTTGTATCCATGAAGTAATACCCCAGATTAGCTTCCGCTGCTATATTGTAAAAATAGGGGTGTTACATAAGAGGTCTCTACGTAAATCTAAAGCCATTTATCGATTATGCTAATAGATAAATGTTAATCAATAAGATCTAGGATATCGGATTCCCATATATAAGCATGCGAAGGATTGAAGATCGAGTGAACGATGGACAAAACTACGAGCATGAGAGCCTTTAAAATCCGAGCAATCCTGGACATAAAACACAAAACACGAAACACAAGAAGAGACGAGCCTCCTCACATCACACTTATTCATAATTATTTTACTAATATACTATTACTAAGGATAAGCATGGGTTGCCACCCACGAAGCGCTTATTTTTATTAACCAAGTCTTGAGCCTGACTAGATCCCTCATACTTGCGCTGGTCAAGGAGGATAAAAATGGAGAAACAAAACATCCAAGATAGGAATGTCCTCTCCATAGATCATCATGGGGCTTTCGGAATCATTAATAAGCTAAAAAAAACTTTAAAGCCCCAATGAGATAGAAGAGGAGGAGATTTCTCCTCTTTTGAAATGAGAATTCCAGGATTGAAAACTTTGTCCTCATTTTTGGATGAAAATGAAAGCAAAGTGTCAAACACTGGATAAATGGTGGGAAGGGTGGATAAAACATTAGGCACATGGACATAAAGTTCTCTTGTCAAATTATTAGAAATATCGTCCACCACTTTTGTAGTTAAAACTCCCGTATTGGGCTTAATATCAAAGTAAACATCATCATCTGGAGGTTTTTCAGGAGGACGAGGAGATCATGGAACATTATAAAAATCAACGTGAAATGATTCATACTCAGGAAGGGAAATATAATCATCGTTAAGTAATTATTCAAGAAAAAGAACATCCCCCTTCGAGTCATAGTTGTCATTCTCAATACCCGGTGGTATCTAGTCATCTGGAGCAAGAAATATATCGATCTCCTCCACAAGAGAGTCACTATCCTCAACGGGGATAGGAGATGGGGAGAAAGACTCGATTTTAGCATTAGAAATTTCAGAATCAAGTTCTTCCGGAGGTCGAGGAGATGAATTATCATATAACAATTTCTCAACAAGACGAATATCATCCTCTGGATCAAAGTCGGCTTCATCAATTCCTGGTGGAATTGAATCGATATGAGCGAGTTCACCAGAGAACTCCTCGAGAAGAGAGTCAATCTTAGGAGAAGAAACCATTGAAGTATCTCGATTAAGCAAAGATTCTATAAGATCAGACTCGGTATTAAAGTGATAATTATCATTTTCCTTGTGGAATTGAATCGATCTCATTATAAAGTGGATCTATCTTACTATAAATGATTTCTTCATCAAATTCAAAAAGAGAGTTCGAATAAATTTTGAAATTTTCCTTCGGAACGTCCTCCTTAGAAAATGACTCGTCAGCACTAGAGGTAAAATCGTCATTAGAATCAAAGAGAGGATTAAAGAAAGTCGTATAATTAGGAGAAGAATCATCACAAATGGGCACATCACACTCACTTTAATTGTCGGATAAATCCTCGGACTCACTTAGGGTTAGGTTAAGGTCCTTAACACAAGACTCATTTTCTTTGTCTAATTCCGTTTCTAGAATAGTGTTAAGATGCTCATCCTCCATTATGAGAGAGTCCATAATCGGTAAGTCGGGTGTGATTGTAACTGACAGAGGAAGTTCAAAAATAATATTTCTCAAAGGAATAGAACTTTCATCATCATCGTCATCATAGAAAATAGGAGGCTTTCAATATTAAGAACTAACTTTAGCTGCCTGCTCTTCTTGTTTTAGTTGAATTCCATTAAGAATTTGCAAATCATTAATAAGTTTAAGTAGCAATTCTTGTATATTCTTTGGTTGATTTTGCTCTTCTTCCATAACTTGCTTAATTTTAAGAAATCTCTCCTCAGCTAGCAATAAATCCATACTCTTTTCTTTAGGAGGTATTTGATCATACTTCTTTAAAAAGGCTTGTATAGCTTCCATTAGATTTTCTCTAGCTTGCAACATTTCCGTACTCGTTTCTTGAGGGGGTTGATGAACGACGGAATACTGCGGGGGTTGGAATTGGTAGAAACCGGAAGAATTAGAATTATAACAAAGATTAGGTTCATAGTAATTTTGATTCATCGGATGACACTAAAAACTTTCATGAGGACCCCTGCAGGTTTCATAACAAAAATATTGTTGTGGAAAACTTGGTGAAGTTTGTGGAAAATTATTATTATCAAAGTTTTGATTGAAACACGGGTCCTGATTATAGACAAACGGAACTTGAGGTGGACAATCATAACCATAGTGAGCATCGTTCCCACATAACTCACAAGAATACGTCTGGTACTGGGATTGTGGAGGGTAGTCGAAAAAATTTAGAGAATCATTGAAAGAATTCGGATCTGGATCATAAGCGAATGAATCTCCATCTCCAAAACTGCATACAGAACAAACTTCATCCATAAGAACAACTACGTGGGGTGAATGTCAACATAAGAATTAAACAAGAAAATTAAACAAATGAGATTAAGAAAATTAAACAAGAAAATGAAACATATCACCAAACGGGCCTCCACACTTAAAACAACTACATGGGGTGAATGTCGACATAAGAATTAAACAAATGAGATTAAGAAGAGTATTTTTTTTTAAATTATGTATTTTAAACAAGAAAATTATTTTTAGTAACTGAAAGTCAAAAGTGTACGGTAGCTCTCTAGAAAACGTTCAAAGAAGCGGAGGAGCGGGTAAGCGCGAAGCATTTTAAAAACCTTCTCCTTTTGGGTCGAAGTTTGTAGGATCGACCATCCTTATACCTCTCTTTGTTAACTAAAGATGAGCCGAAACGACAATTAACAAATGGTTATTTTTAAAAGAAAATTAGAATAGAAATGTAAAATATTTTTGTATTTTTATATAAAATAAAACGAAAACTTTCACGGGGAAAGGATCTTCAAGGCTCGAATACAAACAATCCCGCAAAAATCGCTACACCTCTCCCCGGCAGCGACGCCATTTTGATGTTCGTTTTCATACGTATCAAACAAATAACCCTCAAATATATATAATATATATAAAATACATATACGTAAGCAAAGTATCATACATATTATCCTTAGGAAAGAATAATAAGTAATCAACACGGGTATCGTTCTCCTCGGTGAGAGGTGAATGGAAATTCACGTTTATGTCGGGAATCGAGCTTGATTATCATAAAAGATTTGGGTTTGGTTTCTAATTCTAATAACGCAAATGGAAAGTAAATTTAAGGCACGCTAATCTAAAAAGGCACAATTAAAACATTAAGCATTAAAACGATAACGGGAATTTTAAAAACGCGACTAAAACCTAAATTATCAAATTTTAACCCTAAAAATGTAAATTTCAAATCTAAAAGTCCTAAATGTATAAAAATAATTTTTGAAAAAGAAATTATATTTTTTAGACTTTTATTTTATTTTTTATGAATTTAAAACTAATTTAATCTAAAAATATTATTAAAAATATTAAACTAATTTATAAAAATCTGAAAACTTTAAGAAAGATGCTTTTAACTATTTAAAACTTAAGAAAAATAAAACGGGAAAATAAGCTAAACCGAATAAGCTGTTAAAAACAAATAAGCAAATAAGCAAAATCTAAGAATGCATATAACAATTAAATGGAGTAAGGGTCTTATGAAAAAGACCCTAGGGCGCAGTGGTAGAGGTGTTGTGTGTGTGAAGGGGAGGTCACAAGTTCGACCCCTGTGACCTTTTTTTTATAAAACATTTTTTTTTATTTTTCTTTTTGAGAAAAACTATAAAATAAGCAAAAATAAGAATCTTTAATAAAGGGACTTATAGCTGAAACTTATTAATAAGCTAAGAAAAAGCTAACAGAAAGTGACAGATTTAGAATATCAAGACTAATGACTTAATAAGCTATAACTACTTGAACTAATGGACTTAATAAGCTAATGCAAAACCTAAAAGCCAAGACAGATCCTAAGCTAGACTAAATAAGCTAAAGAAACTACTAGGTATAAGCAAGCTTAATAAGCTAAAGACATCAAAAGCGCAATAAGAAAGATAACTAAGACAAAAGCTTAAATGAAATTTTAAAAGATTTAGAGCTAAAAAAAGGACTCATAAGCTTAAGGAAATGACTGAAAGCTTAAAACAGATTGAGCCCTTGATTCATTAAGAACTAAAGATTAAATAAAAGCAAACAGAATAAGCTGATAATCATCTAAAAGCTATAAGACAGTTGACACTTAAAACAGGCTAACAGAACTTTTGACAATCTAAAAGCTAGCATTAAGGGCAAGTAAGCTAAGAGAAAAGACTTAAGAACTTAAAACAGACCTAGAATGATAATTGAAGAATACAAATAAGCTTGAATTAAGAACATTGGGTAAGAGATAAAGCTAAAAACTAAGACATAAAAAAGCTTTGTAAAACTGACAGAATGCTTAAAAGCTCTCTTGGTTATATAGCTAAAACTTGTTTAGCTGTTGGACATAATAAGCAAAAAAAGAAGACAAATAAGCTTAAACATAACCTAGACTCAAACCTAATAAGCACTAAGGACTAAAAATGATCAGACAAAATAAGCTAAAAAGAACTTAAAAGCTAAAATACAGATAGACACTAAAACATACTAAAAAGGCTTAACCACTACTTTTTAAGCTAACCTAAAACGAATAAGCATTTAGAAATAAGCTGATAACTAAAAACAGATGAACTTCTATACCCAAAAGACACAAATAAGCTGGACTTAAACAAATG
>BQNB010006727.1:0-16544 GCA_026074375.1 Tanacetum coccineum | reverse complement strand
AACCCTAAAAGGTTTTAATTCTGTCGAAGTTAAGAGGGTTGTGTACAAAACCCTAACAGGATCAACGACAACAACATGATCCACAAAGGAAACATAGAAAAAGAAGCAACAGGTTATCGATATAAAGGTTTGTTCAAAACAGGTTTGCCACGCAAGGTTTATTTAATATTTCATTCTTCAATAAACATCATAAAGAAGCAGCATGAATTGACAAAGCTTTGACACTTGTTTGAGTTTCATGATTAGGGTTTTTGATAGCATGAGTTTGAAAGATCTATTGGTTTAACTTTAGGGTTTCATCAGTTTTGATTTACTTCTAATCATGGTCTGCTGTTGTTCCTGAATTCATGGTCTGTTTTGTGATGTTTTCATAAGAGTGCTGTTGTGCTTATTGTGTGATTGATGCTGGGAATAAAACATGTGGCTGTACATGTTTTCTGGGTTGATAATCCCTAAGATTAGATTAGTGCTGCTATTGGTATTGGATATAGGTGCATGATTATTAGCAGTTTGGTTATGATTTGTTATTTTTGGGAATGGAATCTGCTATGATGTGTATTTATTCCTTTAAGTAAATTCTTAGAGTTGCTATTGATGTTCGAGATTTGGAAGGTATTATAGCAGCATGCAAAGTTTAAACACATCCTAATTTGTAGGGTTTATATGTTTGTTTCTGATACAGGTTCTTTAAACGGTTCATATTGATATGGTTTCTACTAGTGTTGATTTTACTGCTGCTAGAGTAACCAAATTTCCTACTGTTATTGGTTATTTCTACTATGTTAGTACTGCTCATACATGTTTCTATTGCCAGTTGATTACTTAATGTTGCTCGTGCAAACAGTAGTAAGTTTGAGATTTGTGTTGGTAAGGTATTAAGTTTATGCTGCCAGGTTTAATGTATTAATGCTGCCAGTTTAAGCATTGCTGCTGCCCGTACACTTTAGTACTGCTAGAGTAGTTTGACGCAGTTACTACTGCTAGGTTTGTTACTAGTGGTTACTACTGCTCGGGGTTAAAAGATACTACTGCTAGCTTCATGTTATTGGATTTAGATTCAATTAAATGTTATAAATGGCTCATATTTGGATTATTTGCTATAATTGGTTACGAAAATGATTAATTATCACCTATTTGAAGTTGAAGTGGAATTACTTGGGTACGTGTTCTTATCATATCTCAAATGGCTTACAACATTTGGAGGTAACTTGTTTGTGTTTTCAATGTTGTGATGAACACTTGTCAAAATCTAGCAAAAGTGTATGATCTACAAACTTATGGTGCTTAATGCTCACATTTTCTATCACTTTGGTTATGTATCTCATAGAAGATGAGGATTTTTGTCAAGAGATCACGATCTACTTATATTTCATAGATTTATTAATAAGTTTGACGTCACATGGATAGCACAAGATATAAGACACAAGTTTAGGTTGTTCTACTTCAGCATCAAATTGGTAATACTTAGTTTTCTTTATTAGTGATCATTACATAGAGCCTATAGCATTGAAGATTCAAGAAATGGTTAACACATTGATTTCAGGGGAAGCTTATTGTTAAAATATTTAACCATTTACACGCACCACATGAGGTGAAGGTTTTTACTATTGCAAGTCATTATTACTACTGCTAGTTTAAGTTTCTACTGCTCAAGTTCATTTATCTTAAGGCGCGTCATGGAGGGTAATTTGAGTTATTCGAAGGCTGGATTAGAAGTGTGATAGTGGTTTGTGGTTTTCGAAATCAAAGTTGCATACTTTAGTCCCTTATTTGATTATGACAAAAAGGAGAAGAAGGCGTTACAAAGTTGATTTGCAACTTGTAGATCCTTGGTGGTATAATTCTATTCTTTCATATGTATTAGCTTCAGGGGAAGAAGCTCGTTCTTATTTTGGTTTTGTCATTATCAACTAGGGGAAGATTGTTGGGAATTATATTTGAGTTGATAAGACAAAACATATGAAAGATGAAGGACATAAAAGACAAAGGAGGAATTCTTCAAATGATGGAAGATTACAGAAGATTATTATAAAAGTTAGGAAGATTTAGTTGTTTCCTAATACTATATTATATAAAGAGATACAGGTTATTAGGTTTAGGTATACAAGTCGTGAGTTCCATAGTGTACCTAAATGTGTGTGTGTGTATATTCTAGGCGTGAGAATATAGACGGCATATGTAGTATTAACCTCAAGGTCAAGGTAACTTGATCCTGTTACAGTTCATTGATGTAACCGTATTATTCTGATCAAATAATATTGGGGCTTGGAGTGTTAATAAAGAAAAACCTTGTTATGATAACTTTGATTTGTTCTTATTCCGCTGCATATTATTGTCTTTGTTATCATGTTCCTAAATGAGGTCTAAACAACCTTGAGCTATAAACGATCCAAGAACTATCACGTGTTTTAGTTCTAATAGAGTCATTCTAGGAAAATTTTGGTGATTCACCCTTTGAGTATAGTTCCACACTGGTTTTACCATCTTTTTATTATTAAACTGTCTCTGATGGTTATCACAATCATACTGCAGGTGATCAAAACTTCCACACACATAACAAGCTTTGTTAATTATCTCAAAATTACTTCCTAGTCTCTAAGACATCATATTATTCTAGTTTCTTTGATTGCCTCTAGGAGTATGAATGTTTTAACTATTTTGATTAACATGATTAACAGTTTTCCTAGGAGATTTTACTTGCTCTTTAGATTTAACAAACTCTATTTTAGCAAAACTAGACTTAATTGTTTTCTTTTCAATCTTAGCTTGAGGCACATCTTCTTCCTTACTATTAGACACCTAGTCCTCAATAATTAGAGCACCATTATTCTTCCTAACTACTTTAGGCTTTGTTTCACTAGCCTTAGCTACACTAGTCTCAACTATAGGCTTCTTAACTGTAGGCTCACTAACTATAGGCTCATTTACAAACTCTTCTAGACCAGAGAATGACAAATCAGGTTTTAGAGGCATAAAGGTTCCTGTATATGGAGGTGGAATAGCGTTATACCCTAAACTTGGTTTATACTTATCAACTATCTGACAATCTAGTAGTTTGCTTAAGTTTTTAGATGAATTCTCAAAATTTTCTACTGTTAGCTGAATTTTATCTTTTTATTTTTGAGCCAGTCCCAACTTCCTCCTAAGCTCTGTAATGGCTACTTCTCTTAAATGAATCTTACGTTTTAAGACCTTGATATCTTCCTCATAAACAGACTTATTTTTCTTATAAACTAGAAGTCTTGCTTCTACAGACTCTAAACCTGTTTTATAAGTAATAGCATTTATCTTAGATGTCCTTAAATCTTTTAACAGTTGTTCATTTTGTTCTTTAAGAATTTTAACATTTTCCAAACAAGATGATGAACAGTTTGAATCAGTAGATACCTCAGAGTTAGAACTTGTAGAAGAGTAAGCCATAAGTGCAAAGTTAGTTGGACCTTCTTCTGCTTGATCACTCCAATCATAATCACCAAGACCATCACATGAGATCAAAGCATTGGAAGTAGTTGTCTCCACTGGCACAACTCTTCTTGTGTTCTCCCTATTCCTATTTTCTTGGTTCCTTGGAGCCATACACTCCCTTGCGAAGTGTCCTCTTTTGTGGCAGTTGTAACACTCTACCTTGGACTTATCAAACCCAATGGTCTCAGTACCATTCACAGAAAACTTCCTTCCAGTGTTCTTCAAGAATCTCCTTGCCCTCATTGTAAGCATAGCCATCTGCCACCTTAAATCTATTTCTTCTAAATCATCAGGATGAATTTGTTGCAAGCCCTCATTATCAAGTTATGGACTATTTGGTTGACTTGAAAAGAAAGCACAAATGACAGCATTACTCAAGTTGTCAATTGTTGTTGAGTTAACAACAGTAGCTTGAGTGCTAGCAGTTGTAGCACCATGAGCAGTATTAACTACTCCATTTGTACTGCTGGTGCTGTTTGAGGACACAAAGGCTATGTTTTGTGTGTTTGTGCTTGAGCTTGATGTCCCTTTGACCTCTGGTTCATAGATCTTTAGGTTGTTGTAAAGATCATCCAAGCTTAATGTATCTATCTTAGGCTTGTTCCTCCATATAATGGTATGTGTGTTCTATTCTTATGACAGACTTCTTAAGAACTTCTGATTCACATCTTCTTGTAAGATACTTTCACCATGAATCTCCAACTGACTGATAAGCTTTTAAAGCCTATCAAAGGTTTGATCTAACACCTCTGAGCTAGATACAGTAAAATTTTCATATTACTTTAGAAGATTCCTCTGAGTCTTTTTAGTAGCAGCATTCCCTCCAAACCTCTTCTCAACAGCATGCAATAATGACTTGGCATCATTGATGGAGTTAAAATTCAATTGATGTTCATTAGGGATGCCCATCAGTAGAGTGCTTCTTGCCTTCAACTCTAACCTCCTTTGTGCCTTTTCTTCAACAGTTGCAGGAGCAATGATAGTCTTAACACCTTCAACAAGTTTTGTTATTGGAGGTACATTACCATTCTCTATGACTTCCCATAGAGAATAATGAACCATCTGGATGTACTGTTCCATCCTCATCCTCCAAAGCTCATACTCACCTAGTTTGAGCATATGCACTTTTGATGCAGCCATCATATGTACTGAGTCTTGATCCATGTCTTCTTAGCAAAGTTTCTCAAAGTAACAAGCTCTGATACCACTTCATTGTTAAGAATCATTTTAAAGCTCCTAGGATCAAAAATAACAAAGTATTGATACGCAGCGGAATTTAAATAAAGAACAATGCTATTTTCACAAGGTTTTACATTCATACAAGCCCCAATTCTATTTGATCCATATAGAATGGTTACCTAACTGTAACATGATCAAAGACACTTTGATCTTGAGGCTAAACCACATACTCTAGACGTCTATATCTTTACTTGTGCACACATAAACTATGTCTAGGGATCTCTTTATATAGAGAGTCCATAAGACTTACAAAGGAATCTTAATTGTATTAGGAAACTAAATCTTTCCTAATCTTTGATCATTATCTTTTAAGCAAATCTTTTAGAATCCTCCATCTTTTATAGAATTCCATATTGTCGACTTTGATCCTTTTGTTTCATTCTTTATTCTTTTAAGCAAGTTCTTTTGTATCACCAAATCAATAATTCCCAACAATCTTTCCCTATTTGATGATGACAAAACAAACTAACTGATTCTAAGATGATTCATAGTAGCTTAATCTTCAGCAATCTTCATCTTCAAATCTGATCTTCCATGAATGAAACAAACTTCCCCTTAACTTGAGATTTCCTTTAAACTTGTTGAAACTTCTTCAACACAATGAAGTCTTCAACATCTTGTTCCATGCCATGCCACCACACATAATAAGTTGCAAATAATATCATCTTTGTAACATCTTCCCGTTTTTGTCATTATCCATTAGGGGACTTATGAACATATGCAACTTTGATCTTTACAACTATAAACCATATATTACACTTCTAATCCAAGCTTTCCAATGTCTCAAATTACCCTTCCTGACACATAATAAGATAAATAAATTCAAGTAGTAGAAACTTAAACTAACAGTAGTAATAATGACTTAGCAGTAGTAAGAATCAAAACCTTCCCCTCAAGTGGTGCATGTAAATGGTTAAGCACTTTATCATATGCTTCCCCTAAAACCAATATGTTAACCATATTTTGAATCTATAATTTTATTGGCTCAATGTAATGATTATTGATGAAGAAAACTCAGTATTACAAACTTGATGCTGAAGTAGAATATCTCAAACTTGTGTCTTATGTCTTATACAATCCACGTGACTCCAAACTCATACTGATGATATATAAGTAGACCTCAATATCTTGACAAAGTCCTCATCTAAATGAGACACTAAGCACTACAACGTAACTCCTTTAAGTGATAGAAAATGTGCGCATTGAGCACCATAAATTTGTAGATCACACATTACTAGATTTGACAAGTCTTTGTCAACATCAATTTTAAGCACGAACAAGTTATCTTCAAAGTCATAATCCAACCAAACTCGACTTTAAGATAAGATAAGAACACGCACTTGTGAAATTCTACTTCAACTTTAAATAAGTGATAAACAATTGTCTCCGTAATCAATTCAAGCAATTAATCCCAAAAATAAATAGACTTTCCTGCTTTATCAAAGATCTTTTGATCCAACCGAGATCCAAACTATGTGTTATCCAATATTTGACAAAACTAACAATTTTAACTTTTTCATACCTGTCCGAGAACGATCAGAAACTCACCAAATTTGTTTCTTTTGAGATTCGAACCTGTTAATCTTGAACACACTTCCAAAAGTTTCACAACAGTAAACATAAAATCCTTAAGAAAACCTTGTGTCGGCCTTCTGAGTAAAACAATTGTCAAAACAAAATCAACACGTAGCTTGTAAACCATGTGTCTTTCCTGTCCAAAACTTAGACAAGTAACCTGTTGTGATGCAAGGTTCTAGTAAATCTCATCATGTGTCTTTCCATTTGAAGTTTAAGCCAAAACCCTCAATGTAACCTTGTGCTTAACAACTGTAAACCCTAGCAGCAGAAACACGTCTAACAGTAATAACTTCTAATGACAACAGCACTAAGATGTAACGAGCAGCATTAACTATCTTCCTTGGCAGCATTAACAGTTTCAACTGTTCTCTTTGGCAGCATTGACAACACTAATTGTGAATACTTGGCATTACTAACGTATTCCTTGGCAGTATAAACAAGTATTTAAACCAGCAACATGCAAATAATAACCATGAAACCCTAAAAGAAAAAGTTTAATGAAAACGAACAAATACCCATAGCAGCGAATGTAGACGAAACCCTAACAGGTTTAATCTAGACGTAATAGAGTGGCTATGTTTCCATGACAAATACATCGACATGAGTTCCATGACTCGGTGTAGATCCAGTCGTCCCATCCAGACTCTCTTATGCCAAAAAGGATCGATTCAGAATTATCAATACCAGTTAAACAACTAGGATTTGTACCTGATTACGTGTAACGATTATCACCAAAAACCCTAGTCGAATTAGGGTTTTAAGAAACTCTAGTTGCTTTATTTATGTCGTCCCAATCACCTTTTGTGTTATAGCATGTAAAAGAGATATACGAAACCCTAAAATTAGGGTTTAGTAATATCGTTAAGAACAACAAATTCATATTGTCATGAACCAATCAGCAAGAACCCTTTAATAACCCTTGTGTCTTCTGCTTGACCGAATTAGGGTTTACTGAAAACCCTAGTATTACCAAATTCGATCTAAAACCAAGAATAGAAACTTGAACCATTTATCTTCATTAGGTCGACTAAAAAACCTTGTAGAATCATAGATCAAGAGCCGCCAGGCTCCGATACCAATTGTTAAGAATCGTTTTAAAGCTCCTAGGATTGAAAATAACAAAGTATTGATACGCAGTGGAATTTAAATAAAGAATAATGTTATTTTCACAAGGTTTTACATTCATACAAGCCCCAATTCTATTTGATCAATATAGAACGGTTACCTAACTGTAACATGATCAAAGACACTTTGATCTTGAGGCTAAACCACATACTCTAGACGTCTACATCTTTACTTGTGCACACATAAACTATGTCTAGGGATCTCTTTATATAGAGAGTCCATAAGACTTACAAAGGAATCTTAATTGTATTAGGAAACTAAATCTTTCCTAATCTTTGATCATTATCTTTTAAGCAAATCTTTTAGAATCCTCCATCTTTTGTAGAATTCCATATTGTCGACTTTGATCCTTTTGTTTCATTCTTTATTCTTTTAAGCAAGTTCTTTTGTATCATCAAATCAATAATTCCCCCCCAACATAAGCAAACAATAACCCTAATTTGAGGTCTTATTTTGATCTCCCAATGTTGACGTTCTTGATGGAGGTTTGGTATGTGCTTAAATACACATACTTTTTACCTAAATAAACGAGCTAAAAAGATCAATAATGACCAATAAATACAGAAAAATGCATTATATTTGTTTGTATTGTGAATTTTGTCTTGCAGGTAACGGATATTGCATAAAAGGACAAAAACGAAGCAAAACAGACAAAACCGGGCACGGGAATGGAAAGAGTACAAGAAATCGAAGCCGAAGGCAAATTTATCTCAAATCCAATCCCATTAAACCTTTAACCTAAAAAACCCCAAAAACAATTGCACCGCTAATCCCTGAATACTTACACCGTTAGTCCAAAACAATTACACCTTAAGTCCTTAATTTAACCCCGTTAACTCTTTTTCTTAATAAAACCCACCCACCCTCCCACTAATAAAAAAAAATAACAGCTCCAAACAACCCAAAACCACCCTGAAACCCCAGCCTGCATTTGCCCAGTCGCTACACAAAAACACCCTCTGGTGCCTGGCCTTGGGGCCCAACCCATTTCATAAGATAAAAAAAAAGCCCAAGTCAAAAAAGTGAAAAAAAGAACGGTCGGGTCAAACAACCCCCAAAATCATAATTACTGTTCATCGTCCCTACCTTTCCCTCCCTTTTTCACAATTCACACGCAGGGTAAAAAAATCAACCAAGTATACGTCCTCCCAACTCTTCTAGAAGCTCATGACGCATGCCATGATGTTTTGGCATGCTAGGTTGGCAATCCTAATGCCAATCATTGGCCAATGATGCATGGCATCAAATCAAGGGCTTAGATTGATTGTGTGGGAATGAATCAAGATTGAAGGGACGAGATTAAAGAGAGAGGAGCGTCTTAGGGTTCTGGATCCTTCCTCTGAGCATTATAAAAGGATAGCTCATCACACACACAAGGGTCTAGTTTTTTTTAGCTTATTTTAGTTTTCAGTAGCTTGTTGTAATTTTTAGTTTATTTGTCAATCATTTATATCAAAAAGCTTTGTAACCTCGTTTCTTATTAATAAAATTTAAGTTTTAAAGTTCTAATTCTGTTTTCACCTTAATTCGGTATGGTTTAATATGAGTTTAGAAATCACATGCTAAGCTTTAATAAGCTCATTTAACTTCATAAGCTAGCTAGAACTCAGTTAAGCCCTTAAAGCTTAACTGAGTTTGCATTTCACCTTATTCCACCCCCTAAACTACCTCAGCTTATAATGTGGATGATAATCCAGTTCGGGAAGGGCTTATAGACCTCACTAGCTTGTGCAAACAAGCTAGAGCTTGTTGATAAGCTCTATTGAGCAATTTAGATCCCTGTTTTGAGCTTGGGATAAAGGAATAATCTCCAATTTACTTTTTAGCTTATTAAAACTATTGCTTATGTTCTGCTTATTTCTGCTTAAACCTGCTTTAATTGTGCTTATTATTACTTATTGTGTTTCATAATTGCTTGTTGGTTATAATTTTTAGCATAACTATCTCTTGTTTAAGTTTTCTTACCAAGATGCCTATTCTGGCTATAAAATTGCTTATTGTTCTAGCTTATTAATAAGTGCTTATGTATGGTTGAAAATTGCTTAAAAATTCCTAATAAGCTTGGATCTTAATCTGTTTTAGTTTACATAGCTTATATCAATCTGCCTTAAGCTTATTATGGATTTCAAGCTTCTTACGGGGTGTTTGGCTCAAGCAGTATCAACATAAGTTAATAC
The DNA here is from genome assembly GCA_026074375.1 of Tanacetum coccineum. Classification (NCBI taxonomy): domain Eukaryota; kingdom Viridiplantae; phylum Streptophyta; class Magnoliopsida; order Asterales; family Asteraceae; genus Tanacetum; species Tanacetum coccineum. Next base: position 6,960 of record BQNB010006727.1, on the reverse strand, counting down.
TGCTTGAGTGTCTTTTACCTTTTAAGACAATTTAATAGGCCTTAATCAAGTTTATATGTCAGCTTATACAAGTTTTTAAATTCTAAAACTAAGTATTAAGGTTTGGTCTAAAATCTCTTTGAATCTGTGGTATATTACTTTAATAATCAGCTTATTTGATTGAGATGTAGATTAAGTACTAATTAGTGTATTTTTCATACTTGTTTTAAGTCCTTATATGCAGTTTAATGAGTTAAATATAAGTATGCAATTGCCATTTGAATTTTTGTCCAAATCTGTCATTCCTCTAAGTCTTATTTCAAAGTTAGAAGTCCAATTTTCATCAGCAAATTATGGTTAGAGTTAGGAAGTTTTAGGTTCTGAAAATTCAAGCATAAGCTCATTAGATAGCATACTTAATCTGTTTTAGCTTATTTTTACATTTAGTAATCATTTACTAGCTTATTTTAGGTTTGCAAGTTAGTCATTTTGCCTTTTAGAAAAACTAAGAAAAAATCCAAAAATATAGACTTTGCTTAAGCCTCCTAGTTTTGCATGCTTTTTCAAGCTTATTTAGTTTCTCTATTAGCTTATTTCTTGCTGTGTAGTGAAGATTAGTTATAGTGGTTAATCTGTTTTTGATCATTTCCTATTTCCATGTGCTTATTTGATCTGAATTTGAGCTTAAAAATGCTTAGTAGTCATTCAAAACTGCCATTTTAAGTCTTAATCTAGTCAAGCTCATATAAGCTTTTTAGCTCATTTAATTGGCTGAAGCTTTGTCAAATTTGCTTATTAGGTATAAGTAGTCAAAGTTTTCCAGCTTATTAGTGTCTTTTAGCTTAATTAGTCTTAAAATTCCAACACAGTTTACCATTTAGTAATTTAGCTTATGTTTAGCATTTTATCATCTTATTATAGCTTATTTCTGTGCTTATTTGTGTTTTTATAAAAAGTGCTTTCATTAAAAGTTGTTTTTAAGCTTATTGAAAGATTTTGCAAAAAGAAATTTCGAAAAATAAAAACATATAAGGGTATAGGAAAGCCAAGGGTGAGTAAGACTCGAACCCCTGACCTCAACCTTAACCCTTATACGTTTTTAACATACACCCCACAACCAACTGCGCCCTTGGGTCTTTTCTGTTAGACCTTTGGGCCAGTTTTCTTTTATAATCATTTTCCTAGCTTTGCTTTTCTAGCTTATATGATTTTTTTGGGCTTATTTATAAGCCTTATTTTAGCAGTTTTATTTTTCCTGCATTAGTAGTAGTATTAAGCACTTTCAGTAATTTTTTGAATTTTTTATAAAATAGTTTAGTATTTTTAATTAATTTTCTAGATTAAAATAGTTTTTAAATCATAATAAATAAAATAAAAGTAAAAAAAAATATAATTCTTTTTTCTAAAATTATTTTTAGTCATTTAAGATTTATAAAAAAACATTTTTAGGGTTAATTTTTGATAATTTAGTTTTTAAGTCGTGATTTTTTAGAATCCCGTTAGCGTTTTTAGCCCATATCTTTAATTGCCTTTATTGTTTGCTTGCTTTTACGTGTTTGTGCATTATAATTGTTAGAAATAGGAAGCAAAATCAAAATCTTAAAATATTCAATCACGCGATCACAAACTCAACCTCGATTTTCAATTCGCACCTCGTCGGGATACGACTCGGGAAGGTTTTGAATTTTACTTTGGATAAAAGTAATCTTCTATAAAACCTTTTGGAATACTTATTACTATACTATTATTGACTAATCCTTATACTATATTTTACGTATACGTATCGATAGAAACCAGAGACATATTTTCTTCTTCACTATCTGACACCCAGTCTTCAATAATTGGGGCATCGTCACACTTTCTAACTACCTTAGACACTTCTTCATCAGACTTTCTGTTCTCAACTACAAGCTTATTAACAAACTCATCTAAACCAGTAAAAGACAAGTCAGGTGTTAGAGGCATGAAATTTCCTGTGTAGGGAGGTGGAACTGCATTATAGCCTAAGCCTTTCTTGCAGTTGTCAACAATCTGACTTTCTATGAGTTTGTTTAAGCTTTTAGATGCATTTTCAAATTTGTCTACATTAAATTGAATTCCATCTTTTTCTTTTTGAGCTATTTCTAGCTTCTTCTTGAGCTCTCTGATAGCTATATCTTTACATTCAATTTCAAATTTTAAGACCTTTATATCTTGTGAATAAATAGACTTATTTGCCTTATTAACTTTAAGTTTCTCTTCTACTGACTCTAATCCTGACTTATAAGCTAGAACCATTAACTAAGATTTCTTAAAATCTTTACGTAGTTAATCATATTGAGATTTAAGGGTTTCAATAGTTTTTAAACAAGATTTTAAACAATTTGAATTGTTAGATACCTCTGAATCAGAACTTGAAGATGAGTAAGCCATGAGTGCATAATTAGCTCCTTCCTCTGCCTGATCACTCTAGTCATACCCACCAAGACTATCACATGACACCAAATATGTGGAAGTGGATGTTTCCACAGACACAGTCCTTCTTGTGCTTTCCTTGTTCTTGTAGTCTTGATTTCTTGGAGCTCTACATTCTTTAGCAAAATGTCCCTTCTTGTGGCAGCTGTAGCACTTCACTTTGGACTTATCAAAGCCAACAGACTCATTGCCATTGATAGTAAGCTTCCTACTTGTATTCTTCAAAAACCTTCTAGCCCTCATAGTCAACATAGCCATTTGCCATCTCAAATCCATCTCTTCCAAATCATCTGGATGGATTTATTGCAAGTCCTCATGTGCAAGTTAAGGATTATTTGGTTGTATAGCAAGGAATGCACAAATAACAGCATCACTCAAGTTGTCAATATTAGAAGCATTAACTTGAGTATTAGCAGCAGAAACTTCATTAGCAGTTTTAACTGCTTGAGTAGTACTAACTGCTTCATTAGTGTTGCTATTGCTGTTATTTGAATAGGACACAAAAGCCATATTTTGTGTGCTTGAACTTGAGCTAGACATCCCTTTGACTTCTGGTTCATACACCTTAAGGTTGTTGTAGAGATCATCCATGCTCATTGTATCCAAATCAGTTTTATTCTTCCACACAACAACATGTGTGTTCCACTCAGGTGACAAACTTCTTAATAGCTTCTGGTTCACATCTTCTTGTGAAATCGTTTCTCCCAAAAGCTCCAACTGACTCACAAGATTTTGAAGCCTATCAAAAGTTTGATCAAGCATCTCTGAGCTTGGAGTAGTAAAGTTTGCATATTGCTGCTTTAAAAGATTCCTTTGGGTCTTCTTTGTAGCTGTATTCCTATCAAATATCTTTTCTACAGCTTTCATCAATAGCTTAGCATCCTTAATTGAGTTAAACTTTAACTGATGTTTATTAGGAATACCCATCATTAAAGTACTTCTAGCTTTCACCTCAAATCTTTTCTAAGCCTTCTCTTCAGCAGTTGTAGGAGGCATTACTTTCTCAACACCCTCTACAACTGTTGTTTTTGGTGTAGTGTTTCCATTCTCTATGAATTCCCAAAGTGCATAGTCTATCATCTGGATGTATTGTTCAATCCTCATCCTCCATTACTCAAACTCACCCGGTTTGAGCATGGGAACTTTGGATGCAGCCACCATGTGTGTAGAATCTTGATCCATATCTTTTAGCAAAGTTTCTCAAAGCAACAAGCTCTAATACCACTTGTTGTCCCAGTTGTAGGATACCTCTTGTTGGATCTCACTTCAATAGATCGAATTCCTTAAGCTTGTTTAAGGTTTAGTTATATTAGATAAATCTAACATACCTATAGTAGAAACTTTGTTAAGTGTATTAAAGATTCTGCAGAATCTAATCTTTAATATTAGAAGAATTCTTAATGAAACAGTAACACAAGATCACAATTCAACAAACAATAAAAGCTCTAATATTATTAAGAATAATACGAATACTCTCCTAGTATTAGGGTTACAAAACCTTGAAGCTATGAATAACACTTATCAAATCGTAAACAACATATTAAACTCTATACCCTAGGACCTCCTTTTATACACCAAGGATTCCTAGTCGATTTACAATATATTCCTAAGACTTAGAATATTCTCTATGATCTATTCTATAAATAACTAATACTTATCACATAAGTAATCTTGATCTCCAAACAATCTTTATCCTTTCTTCTGTCTTTATCCTTTCTCTGACAGTAGAAACTCTTTCAGCAGTCTTAATCTTTGAGCAATAGTAACTTATACACCAGCAGCATTAACTGAGCACAAGCAGTAGTAACTACTCAGAATATTTTCTTCAATCTTCACTAGCAGTACTAACTTTACACTAGCATCATTAACTTTATACATCAGTACTAATATATACTAACAATAGTAACTGTGAACTAGCAGTACTAACTTTATACTAGCAGCACTAACTACTTAGCATATTTTTTCATTAAAGTTAATGAACAGCACTAACTTTAGCTTAGTAGCAGTAACACAAATCTGAGCAGCAGTAACTCTAAGATCATCAAGAAGTCTTTTAATCCCAACAAAATTGCTCTATTTTCATGTTGTAGATGTTCATATCATTTATCAGCTGAGTGAATCTCAAGTAATACTTATGAAGTGTTTCCCCCTTGATGTGAGTAAACTTATCAAATGCATCATACAACTTAGACTATCTTTCCTGCTTAGTCAAAGAGGTACCTTGCATCAGTAATTGAACTCTCTCTCATAAATCTTTAGCAACTCTGTGATGATTCACAAGTGAATAGATATCGGCTGGTAGACCTTGAAGAATGATATTGGTAGCTTTCATATCACAATCAGCTTGAATTTTCTCAGCACCAGATAATTCTGCATATTTCTTTGTTCTGATCACTCCATTCTCTTCAACAGTAGGCCAAATGAGTGGACCATTTTCAACTGATTCAAGTATCATTCTTCCGTGCTCTCTATTTTGCATGTAAAGTTCCATTCGACTTTTCCAAGAATCATACAAGTCCTTGTCCAACATAGATGGACAATTTTCAGCACCGGAGAGTATCATATACTCAGCAAGAGTATTCTTTTGTCCAAGTGGAATAATTAAATCTATTTTAATGTAATAAGATAAAATGATCGTACATTGATTGGAGGTTGTTATGTTAAAGTGGGGTTTGATTAATGAAATTGAGTCTTTGGAATACACGGGATTTTACAATTCTTGATAAAAACCGGGAAATCAAGTTTTCACGGGATTTTACAAATTAAAGAACAACCGTATAATTCACCTAATGAAAGTGTATAGTTCTCCTAAGCAAAGCGTATAAATCTCCCAAGCAAAACGTATAAATCACCTAAAGTAAGATGTATAAATCGCCTTAAGAAACAAACGTATAAATCGCTTGTAGGAAACTTAATGTATAAATCGCCTGTGTAATAGCTTACGTATAAATCGCCTGTGTAATGACACACATACAAATCGCCTAAGCAAACACTCGTATACTTCGCCAATAGGGAAAACGTATAAATCGACAGAACAAGGAATCACGTATACTTCGCCTTTGGAAAACGTATAAATCGCCTGAACAAAGAATCACGTATACTTCGCCTTTGGAAAACGTATAAATTGCCTGAACAAGGGATCACGTATACTTCGCCTTTGGAAAACGTATAAATCACCTGATACATTTCGAAACTCAAAAATCAAAAATCTTAAAAAGACTTACTTTTTGACGTTTTTACCCGATTTTTTTTGTACTTCTTACCTATCTAAGACTATTAGAACCTTAAAAACACAAACTTTAACGTTTTTGACACGAAAAATTTGAAATCAAGATTCTTGGTACAAAACCCTTTTTCTAACCAAAAAGACTCAAAAAGATGAAATTTTTGATGGTTTTCAAAGATTTTCTTGTACTTCTAGCCTAAACAAAGATAAATAAATAAGAAAGGTTAAAGCTTTATGGTTTTTAAACCTTCAAAAAGTGAAAACTTTTTGAATGGATTCGAACCAAAATAATGATCAAAAAGAGTAAAAAACGCACACAAAACCTTCACAAACACCCCATGGCTCTTGATACCAATTGTAGAATATCTTAACACATATAGTATGGAATTAGTTGAGAGTTTTAGAGAGAGAAAGGGGTGGTTGGATGAACACTTAGAGAGAGAAACAAAGAAGAGAATATTAGATTAAGTGTGTGTGAGAAAATAAACAACCAACACCCTCTCCATGTATGGAGGGGGTATAAATACTCTAAGCTATAACCGGCCATGGGTTTGGTTATGAGATTTTCATGCGAATTTGGTCCGGTTAGCTTACTAACATTATATGTTTGACTTACTACGAGCTATGACTAACTATATTGGAAGTGATCGATACTTTTTGTATTCCTAACAGAATGAAGAAATTATCGAAGGAATTATCCGGAATTATTATGATCGTGAAGATGGTGAAACTACTCTGAGTTTTGTATATAGTTAATATGTTAAAAAAATTGAAAAAATGAGAAAAATTACAACAAAAAAGAGAGAAAGAAAGTTTGAAGATAATTGTTTCGCAAAGCAAGAGCATTATCGAAGGAATTACACGAAGGATCGATTATTCGTTGATACGTCTTAAAAATCGACGAAGTAGAGTATTGTACAAAGTGGAAGATATCGTCACTTACCTTGAAGTGTATATAAAGTATGGGATGATTGGGAAGTTGACCGTTATGGGAACGCCAACTTAGGTTGTTGTTTTTGATCTATGATCAAGACGTTGTAAATAGTTGTGTCTTTATCATGGTAACGGTCAGAAAAAAGTGTCTAGCAACTTGTATCTTAGTCTTAATCTATTTGTTTCGTATTTTTTATTTAACAACAATTTACCTTTCTTCCCTACCCGATATCATTCATCCTAACCGTTGATTAAATTCGAATGAGGATGTGATAGAACACACTGTTAGTAGAAATATTACGATATTCAATCTATACATTCTCTTCATGTTTTGGTAAAGACAAATATGTAATTTATAACACATAACG
>BQNB010006726.1:47672-96385 GCA_026074375.1 Tanacetum coccineum | reverse complement strand
TATATTAAACTAAACAAAATAAAGTCTAATAACAAAATATAATAAAACCACATAATCGACACTTTTCATAAACCTAACACCTTCTTTTCATCTTGGCGATTGAGGCTCTCAATGCGGTTATATATGAAGCAAAAAAATAGAAGTTTATTCCGAGGGGTTGAGGTGGGTAAAGATAAGATTAATGTCTCCCATTTTCAATTCGCCGACGATGCTCTTATCTTGGGAGAATGGTCATTCTTAAATGTCAAAAACTTGTCTTGCATCCTTTCTTGTTTTCATCTTTCTTCCGGGCTTAAAATTAACTTCAACAAAAGCAAATGTTTTAGTTTAAATGTTTCAGAACATGAGTTAAACTCTCTGGCATCCGCAATATGTTGCCCCTTCCTATCGGGCCAAGATGTCTAAATGCTCAAATTGGAATCCCCTCATTGAAAAGTTTCAAAAACGATTGTCTAAATGAAAATCAAAGTCCCTGTCTTTTGGTGGTAGACTACCCCTTATAAAATCCGTGCTTGGAAGCTTAGGTGTTTACTTATTCTCCACCTTTAAGGCCCCGAAATCTATCATCAATAAGCTTGCAAGCATAAGGAGAAACTTCTTTTGAGGGCGGTTCTTTAGACTCTCAAAAGATATCATGGATTTCTTGGAAAAAAGTAATTTCCCCTTTAAAATGCGAAGGTCTTGGAATTGATAGTTTAAGCTCAAGCAATATTAGTTTACTCTCTAAATGGTGGTGGAGCTTCTATAATGAAAGCGACTCGCTTTGGGGTATTGTCATTTGTTCTATTCATGGTCCTCAAGGTGGTCTTCTCGACACCTCAATTATTAGAAGTAAGTCGGGACCTTAGTATAACATTGCAAAGCTAAGAGATGACCTTCAATTGCACGGGATTGACTTACCTTCTCTCTTTAAGATCAAGATCGGTAATGGTGAAATAGCAAAGTTTTGGCTAGACAAATGGTTAGGTGGTCCTTCTTTAAGTGAAACTTTCCCTCGGTATAACCGGCTTGAAGTTTCTAAAGATGTTCGAGTAGTCAACAGGTCCCCAAGGTTCACTCCTTTTCCCATTGTTGTTCCCACCCCTGTTATTCTAGAATCAGGGCATACTGCTGGTGTTAAGCCTAATTTATCTAATGAAAACAGTCCCACAAATCCCTCTCCAAATGTCATTGGTCCATCAAGCACTTATAGACTTTATTTTTCTTGGGTATGGAGGAGGTCACCACATTATGAAAAGGAAATTCAGGAACTAGAGGCACTAAACAATCTTGTTTCTCAATTACAACTTAGCAACTCTCGAGACTTTTAGGAATTTACAGCTTGTGCTTTAAGAAAATTATCGGTCAAAGCTTTTAGAAATATATAAACAAGCTCTACAACAACCATGACTTAAGATTAAACAAGATGGAACAAGTGCATACCTATCAAAATTAATATCAATTCTTGAAGAGTGGCAAATGAAAGACTTCCAACAAGAGTTAACTTTGATGGAAGAGGAATTGATATACACTCGGTTTGGTGCCCTGTTTGTGACGATGATCTCGAAACAGAAATTCACATCTTTGTTTATTGTGCCACAACAAAGCAAATGTGGACCGACATTTTTAAAATGGTGGAACCTTCATAACTTAATTCCTTCCGGTCTTTTTGAGGCCATCACCTTGGCGGATCGGGCAAATCTCACATCTACGCTCACATAACTTCTTCATGGCGTGATTCAGTCACCTATTTGGATTCTTTGGCTGAACAGAAACGAGATAACTTTCAAGAACAACAGAAGCGTCAAAGATGTGATTCTAAATGATGTAAAGCTTCACTCATTCAATTGGATTTCTAGTAGATGTAGCAAAAAGTTTTGTAATTGGATAGAGTGGTATTCTAACCCTCGTAACACTATATCTAATCTTTGTAACACTATACTAGTTTCTTGCTAAGTTCTTAATATCAATTGTCGTTTCAAAAACATGAAAGTTTATAACTAGTCAAATTACTTAAATACCCTTCAAATTATAATAGATTATCACACAAAAACTTTAAATACATGTGAATTTAATTTGATAATTTTATAAGATTTTTCAATAAGATAGTAGAGTTGATTAGTTGGAAAACCTCTTCCCTCTGGAGACAGAGGTCACGGGTTTGATCCTCACCCTTTACAAAGCCAGAGGTTCTCTCGAAGCAACCTCTCTATCTTCGGGTAAGGGTAAGACCGTCTACATCTTACCTCCCACATACCTCGTGGAAGACGGGATTACATTAATAAGCTTCACTTTCAAATAATACGCCAAATAACTTTATAAAAATATAAGCTTCAACTTTTGGCTTATAATATAAGCTCCAGCCTCAACCCCGACATATTGCGCCAAACATACATACGAACATTATCAAACCAGTTGACTAGAGATGGTTAATCTTGATCTGCATTTGGTGTGTTTGGATTACAGGATTATGCCAACTGAACAAAATCAATATGTGTGATTTTTTTTCATCAAATAAGCTTCACATGGATAATTAAATATACTAACAAACATTTGACAATCGCTTAGTTATCGCTCTTGAGATTATAATAATACACCTGATTCTCATTTTCAAAAGTCTAAGAGTCCTAACCAATAAGATATTTGTTACATTTGTTTCAACAAAAATCATTAACAACTTCATTTGAATATTAGTTTTACAACCCATCAGCAGTATGATAATAACTTGGTGAGATTGACAGGATACAATCATTGTCAGTCGTTTTAGCGTGTGATTTTCTCTATGTTTTATATCAAAGTCTTGTGTTTAAAGCAAATTATTAGCCTTACTAATCAAGTGTACTTTTTTAATTTTATGTATTATCGCATTGTACTTTTTTAATTTTATGTATTATCGCATTGTACTTTTTTAATTTTATGTATTATCGCATTGTAGCTTATATATACACTTGATTTGACATTCGAGATTCTTTCAGGTCGGTTTAGAAACGAATTGACTTGAATAAATAGGAAGACGATTAAGTAATGGAAAAAAAAGAGAGTAAGCGTAAACTTGAACTTTTGACCCTTTTCGAAGTGCATTAACCCTTCTCGTGTATGCACATATAAACAACTGTTAGGCCCTAAGAGAAAAGTTCTGTATTGAACAATATTTTTTTAAAGAACAAATAGCTTAATCTCCACAATTCAATCATTTTAGATCTAATGGTGTACAATCAATCTGACATTTACACCTAACACCTCATCATTCTCATTTCACATACTCACACTCAGAGACATTTACACACACAAACTCTCACCAATTTACACGCACTCTCTTTCTCACCCAAAACACACACAAGCCACCATAAACGGTCGTCGATCCTCCATATCACCATCGATCTAACGTTGATCCACCACCGATCTGTCTTTCCACCGTCAATCCGTCGTCAGTCCGCCATTGGTCTAAAAATTGTTGAAACTGAACAAAAAATAAAAGAAATACAAGTTATCGAATCTAATTTGATTTTTTTTTGTTCAAAATTACTGTTATTGTATCTAATTTCATTTTATTGTTATCGAAGTATATAATTAGAATATAACTACTGTTATTAGCTTTTTATAAGTGTTTATGAAGAAACTTTTATACTCGGTTTGATTTTTAATTTTAGAATGAACATATTTGCTTTTGTGATTCTTAATGGTGATGTTAAGTAGTTTTTTATGTGTTTTTATGCAAATTATTGATGATGAACTGAGTAGAAACAAATGTGAATGTAAGTACTCTTGTTATTATTTTAATGCACACCATGTGTTTGATGAAATGTGACTGTGATAATCACACATGATTTTAAACGAATCGTTTATAATTCTAAAGACCACACATCTAGAAAACATGATTTTAAACCAATTCTGTATATCAAAAACTAAATCACATGAGATATAGGATAATCAAACAATCGAATCACATGTGATTTACTCCTTCATATATCAAAATTCATTCAGATTTGGTTCAGTCTATAACAACAAAGAGCAAAGTACATGTGATTTATATTTTCTCATAACAAAACACTATACCACCAGAATCACATGTGATTTGCCCTTTTCTATATCAAAATAGTCTCATTTGATTCGGTCAAAAAAACAATGAGCAAATCACACGTGATTTACGTTTTTTCATAACCAAACACTGCAACACTATAATCACGTGTGATTTTCCCCCTTCTATATCAAAATCGTCTTATTTGATTAATTCTGCAACAACAAGGAGAAAATAACAAGTGATTTACCTTTTTTCATAACAAAACATTGCAATAGAAGAATCACGTATGATTTTAACTGTAATTTCTTCTACAACATCTCCTAGATCTGGAACTTCATCTTCTAGATCTGATTCAAGCTCATTCTTGAATTGAACAACTTGTTTTTGTTGATCGATCTGTTTTTGCACTTCCACAACATCAATTAACTGATTTTCAACCATTTTTAATGAATAATAGATCTTATCTACTGTTTACGACGATGATTGTGTGATTTCCGGTGATCTTTTTGTTATTTTCGATGATTGATTTGTGTTTTTTTTGGATTTTTCGGTAAATTGACCGTCATTTTGTGTGATTTACAGTAACCGAAGATGATTTGTTGTGATTTTCCGATGACTTATAATGGTAGAATGAAGTTCCGGCGGTGGTTGTTATTTTTCCGGCAAGTGGGTTTTGGTGGGTGACGAGGTGGTTTTGAGGGGTGACTGGTGTGTGTATTTTTGAGGAGAGAGAAATTATGTAGTAAATGAGGGGTATGATGAGATATTTTGGGTTTATATATGATTAGAAGGAGGATTACCTACCATTGGATTGAAACGAAATCAATGATCAAGATCTGTTCTTTTGTTCTTTGAGGAGACTGTGTTCTTTAATGATCTCACCTCAATGTTGGCATATGGAAATTATAATGTTTCTTTAGCAAATATAATTTTGCTATATTTGTACTTACTGGAGTCTGCATACTCTTACTTAGATGATAAATATGTCAACTCATTGGGCTAATCTTAATTATCAATAATATTTGGGTTATGAAAAATATAATCAGCTAATACACCTTCGCAATTGGAGCAAGAGGTTTTCGGACGTGTAGCGTAAATCTTGAAACAATGCAGTAGGAAAACCCTTAGTAAAAATATTAGCATATTGAAATCGGGATGGAACATGCAGGACACGTGCGCACAAGACCTTTTGCCACAAAAATCACGAACAAAATGAATATAAAGCTATATATGTTTGGCGCGCTAATGTAGAACCGGATTACGCGATTGACATGGGTACCTATCAAGTCTTGATTTTTTAATCAAGATAACTATCTTTAGATTTGTTTTTATCTTTATTTTTACTTTTTAATAATTATATTTTTCTCCAATTCGAGCTTTTTCGATTTCCCTGCTCGTATTGCGGGGCAGTATTTAGATGCTAAATAAATCAAAGCCCGTTTCTGGGTTTAAGGTTTCTAAGTTTCCTCTCGTGTAACCTCTATATATTGTGTCTCAATAAACATCATAATCTATGGGTTTACATATTATCTAACATGGTATCGGAGCGAGTCTGATCCTCAGACCTAGCTAGCTACGTTGAGCCGCCTCATCTAGGTCACCCCGTTAAACTCTAGTCGGTAATAAAAAAAGTTAAATTTTCGGCTAAAACCCTAGTTGCTTACTGTTTCGATGATAACTCCCGAACCTTAAGGAGTTAACTGACGCTTCAGCGACATTGGCTTCGTATTGAAATTCCGAAGAAAGGCATTCTGGAACCGCCGCTGCCACGCGCCGTAACACGCAACCGGGTTTTTATAATTCTATCGGCTCACTGTTTTGCTTATAGCTCTCAAACCGAATAGAGTTAGCTTAAACCCACAAACGGGTTGAGCTTATTTATCATCTGAGCTCATTTATCAGCTAATACACACGGGTGTGTTCGGCATCACAAGTTAAAACGGATTTCGTGTTTCAAAGTTAGCAGATAACTAGTTTCTAGTGTTTTATGCAAAACTGATTCATACTATATATATATATATATATAGTATATATATATTTATATATATATTATATATATATATATATATATATATATATATATATATATTAGACAAATTTAATTATTTAGGGCCATTTTACATGTATGCATGCACTTAAAATAAAATAACTGTTTTTCTGATTATTGCAACTTTAAACAACATATGCACATCCATGTACCACTTTGTAGATCAGAGTTTTAAATTTGTCATATATATTATGACTAAGCAAACATACTAATACTAGTTAGATGATGAATAATATATATTATAACCATCTAGCACCCCTAACTATTAGGCCTAATAACAACACAGTTACAGAAGTTAAAAAAAAATAATCAGCTCTATCAAGATGGCAAAAGTCGACTACAATGATTAAGCAACTCAACATAAGTTATATATAGAGGCTAGAGCAGGCAAGGCATATGGTTTTTTGTGATATTTACTCATAAAATGGAAAGATATATCAAGTATTAAAGTAGCAGACCATTTCATCACACAATGTAGTCGGCATTCTTTAATTCAAAGATTAATTTCTATAAAAAGAAATACATCAGCATGCCTCCTTATATTATAACACAGGAACCAAACTGGAACACGTAGCATGGCATCTTTATAAATTTTTACCAATCATGACTCAAAAGTTGTATGGATATAATATAAGGTACATTGCCAATTAGAGTTGGAATGTCAATGGCTTTATTTTAGTCCAACAGGCATTGTCAACCAGTAAACAATGGCCTTCTGTTTCAAGCAATTTTAAAAACTAGAGGTGATGTTCTGTCTGGAATCTATTGAGGTACGCACCAATGAAAAGTGTCGTTGAAACGGTTAAATAGTCTTAGTGTTTAAGAACTCATCCTCACCGATCCAAGCCTGAAGATTGAGGTCAGCATTTATTTGAATTGAGCCGACAACACTGTTTAGGATTAGTTATATATGGTTCATATATAATTACAAACCTTGTAAACTTTATAGGTCATTAGCTACCAATAATGCATTAGTTATTTATTTTTTAATTTGTTCGTATGCTATGTCTTTTCACAATTTTGATTTCGCCTTGATCTAGCATACAGAAATTACATCTATGATTAACTACAGTGAGCACTAATTCGTTTTTATGTAGGAAATCTTTTGCTTTCATTATTGTCATTCTGAACCATCATTTTTGTTTTGCACACAAAGCATTCAAAGTTCTTGTTCAAATGCCAAATAACATTCTTGTTTGAAAAAAATTATCTCAGGATTTTATGTGGGAATTATATATAGATGCAAAAAGACCATTGTCGTTGGTAAGTTTTATTCAAAGTTCCTTGTTCTTATAAGATAAGGTGTTCTTTAAAAAGTGTCAGTATCATCCTATTTACATACAAATAGGTCTATTTGGCTTGATCAAGTAGTTGTGTTTGATTATCTCTAACATGTCAAATCGGCATGGCCGTCCTTGGGTTTTTGGAGGCCCGGGGCAAAAAATGATAATGGGGCCTCAAAGACTAAATGGAAAGTGTATTTTTCTAAAAAACATATAATGATCACTCTTAATGTTGAAAATGTCATTCTTCAAGTTTACTTACAGAAAATGTCTTGGTTTTTATTCATAATTATATAATTTTTTAAAGTTACTTATAAAATTATACATCAAACATAAATTTTGGGTCCTTGGCGGTCGCCCACTTTGCCCACCCTCGAGGACGGAATGGATAAGCTAAGAGCTAAACTTAGAACGAAACAAGTCAAATGGGTCCAATGAGCTGAACGTTATTACGAATAAAATGTATTCAAACGTACAAGACATTCTAAATCTTATATTACTCCTTTGTATTGTAATACTGTAGTTATTAATCATACAAATATGTAGCAATTATTATAAAGATAGAATTTGCTTACCCTTTACCAAACTGCCCAATTTGCCAGCCTGCCAAGTACGGTGGTTCCAAGATCCACTAAACAAAATGGAATGCAAAGAAAATGAAATGACATTTTTGTCACCTTTTGACCAATATGCTCGTCCAACTTCAGTTGTCAACAACTCTTAAGTTGTTACAAAACTGAACTTAGCTCCCCAAGGGTTATACTCACCCCGAATTAGATTGGGTAGGAGTTGATGAATAGTATAACTCATCAAAACTAGACATTATTACATCATTAATAATGAAATCTGGACATATATTTTCTTCAAAGATCAAGTCATAAATATTATTATCAATATCTAGCTCAGGGCTTGGTTGCAGAGTACTCACGCTTGATCCTTCTTGAAGGTCGCTACTTAATGGACCCCCATTTGTAGTGTTTTCTTGGAATTCATCTGATCTATGTGGAAGCCATTCGGAAAATAAAATCTTTGGTGGGATTTTAAGGCACGCTTGTTTGGAGTAATCTGATGGCTCAGCATGGGGTGATAATTCTTCCATGTATCCGGATGGTTCAAGACTTGATCCTCTTGACTTTATAGAAGAATCAGAAGATAATTCTTCATTCAATGTGTCTAGAGACATAGACTTTGCTTTAATATTGTCTAGTTTGGCAGATTTTTTCTTTAGATAAGAATGCCAATGATTCTTTATCTCATTATCACTCCTTCCAGGTAAGTGTCGTGACATTTGAGACCACCTGAGTAGTTTGAAGTGTGTCGATCATTAGTTTCTTGTTAAGGACGTCCTCTTGTTAAATATATGATATTGTAAAATATTTTGTAAGAAACAATAGCTTTAGTACTGAAATCCTAGTTTTTTTTCCATACATTTTCGTTTCACTCGAATGCCTATTTGTCACCAATTAAAATACTATCAATGGCAGGTAAAGATTGTCACTAATTTACTATTGACATAATGTTACCATGCATGTAATATACTAATTAATGGATGATTTCATTGCATAATGTAAGAACTTTATTACAATTGACATATCTAACTAGGAAAATTGTGTTATCAACAGAAGGTTTTGATTAAGACACGTTAGCAACTAGTATTGCAGGTAAGTGATATAGATAGAACAATTTAAGAATTGAAATCGTATTAATAACTTGATCCATTGCATCGAAGAATATATTTACTTTTGGGTTATGTGAGCACTACATCAGTTGTTAATTTAGTGGTTACACTGTATTATTCGTACTCAAATATAAGGTTACGATATGTAACTAAGTGCGACGTGTGCTTACTTGTTGCCTAACATGCCATGAAGAGTCATTATCATCTGCTCCTCACTCTTTGTGAACATTCCTCTCTTTAATCCTGGCCTTAGATAATTAGTCCATCTTAATCTGCAACTTTTTCCGTTCCTTTGCAAACCTGATCAGTTCATTGAGAAAAACACCAAGTCAACTTCAAGATTGTGTCTGCATTTTCAAGAAAAATATTTGCTGATACATTCAATATCAAAATGCATATACAGAATTCGTAAGCTGAAATAAACTGACATGAGAAGTTCATGAAATATGACGAGATTATATATATATATTAACTTACCAGCATTAAGGGGAACAGAACTCCAGCAGCCGAGACCATGGTTCACGATGTAATCTTTGAGCTTTTTATCTTCGTCAGGTGACCATAAGCCCTTCTTGCACTTCATCTTACTAACACAAAACTTTTTGAAGTATATAATGATAGAACTAGTAAGAAAAATGATGTTTTAACTCTTATTTCCTAAAGAAGCTAAGTGAGGTTGTCAACTCACATAACTTAATGTTTCTGTTTTTATATATACTAGTTGCTTACAATTGGTGATGACATTCTTTTGCTTTTACATTTACCTATAATATAAGGGTAAAAAACTAAAAACATATCTATTAAAGTCGTCTAAATCAATGCTTAAAAGGTTGTCACTGACTATATATATATTTCATTCTATATTACATATACAGTAAGACGAGATCCATGCTTAAAAAGTTAAAATTCACCAACGAATGGGGGTTAATGGTTGGCAACTTGGCATGGCTCTTCAAGCAAAGGAAGGTTAAAATTATGTAACACTTACAGTCAACGAAAAGGCATTGACCGCTAAATTTATAGAGGATTCAAACCTTAGTAATGAGAACCTATATCTAGGAGTCTTTATAATTCGGTTGTCGTTTTATTAGCAATACATAATCATAAATATACGCTTATGAACAGGGACGGAACCAGGACCAAATATAACCGGGTGCACAATTTTTTTGATGGACCGAGTGCATTTAACATGCATTTAAGAAAAATTGACATTCTTTTCAAAAATTAACATTAAATCGAAAAAATCCATGGGGTTCCCGGGCACCCACGGGAACCCCCCCTGTTCTGTCCCTGCTTATGAACGTTGAACTTGAAGTTATGCAACATGCATTAGCAATCAGAATCGTTAATTTTGGTGACATTGCTCGTTATAGATTGTATTACAACTGGTGTAACTGGTCAATAAGAGTTCATTGATGTTTAAGCATGTATGAAGCTCCAACTACTTAGATTTATTATATTATCACATTCTGGAACATTTTGCTGGTGAAACTCAAATTTTTAATGCACAATTAGTTAAAAGAACATTATTAGAATAGTATGTAGTAAGTAATCTGCTGCATTGGCCGGTGACACGTGTTATATATAGATCAGTTAGAATCCAATGTTTGTGTTATGATTCTTAGTGATAATTGATTATCTTTGAGATCTAGCTAGATGCAAGAAAGGGATATATGAGTTACTGTCTAGAAATCATAATGAGTAAGCAAAAGATTAATGTAATCACAAGAGCTAAGCACGCATGGATAGTGTGTCATTTGCCACATCAGTTTTGACTAGACCACTTTCTTGGTTTTTTGTTTTTGTTTTATTATGAAGAAGAAACATGGAACTTGCAGCAAGAAATAATGCATTTCGTAGAAGAAAAAAAAACATAAGCATGGGATAAATCATGTCACGCTCATTTTGTTTATCACTCAATGACCCACCTGAAAGTACTAATAAGGAGTACTTTTATATATGCCGGATTAGAAACTTCAATGTAAACTCAAAATTCTTTAAACATTCGATAAACGAATCATAGTCATTTATTTTTTCATCAAATTAAAAAAAAAACTCATTTTCGACTCTTTTAAAAAAATATCACACAAACCGTTAATTTTTACGCAAAACGAGTCATACCATCGTGTCGAGATTAAATCGCCTTTCTATAGAGGGACCTTCTATATACCCTCGACGAACTTTTTTTGGATATTTTTTTTGTGAGCATCAAAATTTACGTAATGAAAAATCACATGTGATTTATGAAATAAGAGTTTATCTGTTATTTTAAAAATCACATGTGATTTATGAAAATCATATATAATTTGTGAAATCACACGTGATTTTTAAAGAACAAATCACATGTGATTTTTTCGGTCGTAAATTTAAACACTAAAAAGATTCGAAAAAAGGTTCGTTCAAACTATATCGATGTGCACGTCTACTGAAAGATAAAAAATTCTCGTCGTGATGGTGTATTTTTTATCGCTTAAGATTTACCGTTTATAAGATATTTTATTTTAAAAAAGAGGTGGAAATCGGAGTTTTTTTTTGTTTTTATTGAAAATATGAATGGCTAGGATTGGCTCATTGGGTCTTTAAAAAATATTTGGTCTATATTGATCTCAACTCTATTCCGAATATGGTGTTTTGTTTGGCTTTAAGAGTGTTAGGTATAGTGTTACCTAATAACATGTCGTAGGTACTTCACGTCAGCGCCAACTCATCATTTCTCCAATAACACCCCAATAACTAAAACACTCTAAAAAACAAATAACATGCTATTGATACATTTGTTCTCATTTTAATTAATACAATATAAACTCAAATTGAAATACGATATATTAAAAATACGAAATGAATTACAAATACGATATGATACGAAACGAAATAAAAATATGACAAATATTAAAAACTACAATATAACAAATAATAAAAACTACGATGCCCCAAAATATATTGCTCGGATCTCGTCTTTGAATTTTTCGATATTAGCCGCGTCTTCCGGCGTCATCCCCTCGGTGCTGAAATTAAAAAACTTCAATTCGTCAAAAAAATAAAATTGTGTGTTGATAAGCTCCAATTTTCGAGCACGTTCTTGGCGTAACTCTTCTTGGACCATATCCTTGAAAGCTTCTTCACCCGTCGAAGATGATCCTGCTGATTTGGACGAGTCGGATTTTTGATTCTTGGTATGCATTTGCCGGGAGGACGTGATATTGTATCGTTTGGATCTTCAATGTCCTCGGTCGTACGAACACATCTCCCGGGAACAACGGCTTTGACACCACGCCATTTGTGGTGATCTTTCAACACACCCCACGCTTCATAGTTAAAAAATGCATACCCCAAGCTTCGGAAAAAGTCTTATAACAACGAGATAGCCACGTTGAATCATTTTCACCACTCAATCGTTGATGTTCGTCGAAAACCCCAACGAAATTTGTTGCAATCACGTGTCAAAGTTGTCCACTTTCCCGTAATCATTTCCTTTGTACGCTTGTAGGATGCAAGGCGGTTGTATTCACTAGTAACTTTATGCAAAAACGACTTAGAAGTTCGGTCCATGCCAAGTCGTGGGTCCTTTAAATTTTGTATGTACATTTTAGCCAAATTTTTTTCTTTCGATTGTTGCTAACGGGTATGTGTGACATCGGTTTTCTTTGCTCGAGTCTTTTTTCTTTTTGATTTTGCTTTTTCCTATTCCATTGGGAGACGACTCGGTTTGTGAAGCTTGTGATAGTAAGTGTGTTGTTGATGCATGCCTAAGTGTTGAAGAATAGGCCTTTTTGTTTATGGAGGCCCAGGATCGTGTGAAGAAAAAGCCTTTTTTCAAAGTAGCATAACTTGGGCTCAAGGACTTCGTTTTAGGCCCAGGACCAGCAGATTCGAAGCTTGAAACGAGGAGAACGCCGTGAAACACTTTATGAGTTATTTGCATTTTATGTTTTTTGGGTATTTTTGGACTTTTGTTTTTAGGCTAGTTTTTGGCGCGTTTGTCTTTTGAGGCTCATTTCAGTTTTGTTTGCCTATTTAATAAGTGTTTTGTAACCTTGGTTATTCAGTTGAAAAATATATTAAAAGTCTATTTTTGACAGTTTTGCTAAGAATTTTGCCTGACTATCGGTATTCCTTTCGAATCAAAGATAATTAGAAGTTTGTTTCTGGTATTCATTGAAATCAATAGATTGAATTCGTGTGTTCCTTACTTAGACTACATCAGTAGGTGAGTGTGGTGGTGAATCATGTAAACGTTGTTATGGTGACATCATTGGTGTTGACCGTGAAGAATTACCGAGATTTATTTTCTTGAAGAATTCTTTTTGTTGTTGTTGGTATTGTACATACACCATTTGATTAAATTGATATTGGTTTATTTACGGTCTGAGCATTGGTTGTGGAAAATATGGCATCGGGTTTTAGTTTCCATATTGTTCGAATGAAGGCGTCAGAGTTTGAGGGTATTGAGGTGTGAAACACCCCTGATTTTTTACGCATAATATTCTTAGGGATTTAAGTTATATCAAGAGAGGGTTAGAGAAATGCTCTACCTTTCGAGCACCACCAATTAACTAACCCGACCCATGCTTGCACTTAAGCTTGACATCACTTGTCACACCTACAACAAAACATGTAATGAAGCAACGTAAGCAATTAAGCTTAGTGAGATAACGTATATAACTGAGAATATATAACATGGCTTTAGAGTATAAATGTTACTTCGTAAGATTTCACCACTTTGTGAACATAGTGCTAGTTAGCACTTCTAATTCCACACAGGAACTTATCTTTATGACCTTTTTCCGAAGGAGCTCTAAACATGGCATAGGGTTAGAATAGGTGTCACGTCTTACTGATCGTCCACACAGGACTTTAAGGTTTCATATTCAGAACTTAAATGCTATAAGTATTCTAATCGTCCACTTAGGACGTTTAGTCTAATTTTGGGACATAATGCTATTATATGCGTCATTCATCCACATAAGACGTCTGTTTCTATATCTTGATCATAATAAGTTATATGAGCTCACTAAGTTGAAACTGAGGGATTGTAGCTGAGCTTTCAATTTGTTTATCTAAAATTTTTTACGAAATTAAGGAACATCCTGATTATTACGTGGCTTGTCATTTTGAAACCTTTATTCCTTTTTTGTATTGAAATTTCAAGAGAAACATAGTGTTTTTCAAGTCTTGAAAATCTATTTGAAAGTTTATTATAAACCTCTTTTTCAACTATATATTTCTTTTTGAAAAGCTCAGCGTCAAGCAAAGGATTTTTAACTTGACATTGTTCAACATCCTGGTCAACCTTTTCTTCATTATTGAATTTGGGTTGCTCAGCATGCTGTTGTCCGTTAGCAAGTATATTATGTTTAGAAGTCACTTGTACCTCAGCCATTGGCTCTTTGTCAGTTGCGGGTCTGATATCTGCATCCTCATTATGTGTATTATTCTCGGATCTGCTGCTTGTATCATGCTTTTCTGATTCTATCCCACTGCTTCCTGTAAAAATCAAACCATCATCCAATGCTTTTTCCTAAGTCGACCTTTCCCTCTTGCATTCGCATCTTTCTTTCATTCACTAATTTGCTGAATGTAGTCTCTAAACTATTGTTTTCTTTCCCATAGCATTTGTCTTCCATGACGACTGAATTAACATTCAATGTATTAACGGTATTGATTTGAACATCTTTTGACTGCAGCTTCAAACTTTTCTCAATCTCATGTTCATGAAGTATTGCTTCATTCAACCATTTTTTAGTCTCCTTTATTGCTTTAACTTCACTTTCTTTCATCCGTAATTCACCGTATTTAAGTACTCTTTTATCAATAAACTCTTCAAGTATATCCAGGTACTTGATTAAATTACCTTTGTAATTTTTAGATTCGCAGCCCGTGTAGTCTTTGAAATTCTCTTGCCAAATTTGATTCAGACGATCCGAAGAATTTACCTCGTTTGAAGCAAAAAATTTCTTGAACTGTGTTCGGAGTACTTTAAGACAATCCTTTGCATTAACCTCATGAAGATTCTCTCTTTCAAATTGCAGCTGTAACTGATCCAAATTATGGAACATGTTCTTTCTGAAAGTCTGATGCTCTTCACCGAAGAATGTACGAAATGCAATTTCAACTAGTCTTGGTCTTCTGACATACAAAATTGTTCTGATAGAGATTTCTAAGATGTGACTCGAGCCCTTTAAAACGTGCCATGTCGTTGGAGTGCATTTGTCTTTCTTCCAGTTGCATCTTTTACATCTCTCTCTCTCTTCTGAATTTGAACTTGATGATTTCATTGAATTCCGATGTGTGAAATTATTTGTGTATCTTTTCGATCTAAAAGAAGTGTTGTGTGGTTTTTGCTTAAAATTGTTGAAAACTTGATAAAGGTACAAACTTTGAAAGTTATTTAACGTTTAGGTGTGAAAGTTGTAAACTTTATCGTTTGTTTGAGTGTTTTGGTTGAAAAGGACTAATAGTGAAATAATTCTTAACGAGAAAGGTTGAAACTTGAAAAAATATAACACTCGTTATGCTTTTTAATGAACCAAGGATGAAGTTTGTAAATACTTTCACGTAAAGGGGACTAATTATGCAATAATTTGGGAGGTTCACATAAAAGGGACTAATTAAAAATAACTGTCTTAGGAAGAAATCAAACACGGGTCCTTATGATCAAATTTTAAGTCTAACGCTTCAACCAACTAAGCTAGGACTCCTTTGGTGTAATATGTTTGTTTCGGTTATATTTGGTCATTCGGTGGATTACTGAAAACATAAGACTCGGTTATTTTTTTTAATTAAACGTGGTTCGCACGTTTTTCGTATCCTTGTGCGACTAGACTAGGATCGCTAACTTGTATAATCGATATGGTTTGCACAAGTTTGTTATAATCCAACCAAAACCAATAAAAATCACAAAAAACACTTCGTGGCGTCGAAATGAGGTGAGCGACACAAAAATCACTACAACACACTCGAAAACGTTAAAACCTTGATTCTTTTTGCAAAAACACGTTCTAAAATACTAAATCTTTCATAAAAATCAAACCTTTATGGATTTTAAGCATAAACTTTTTGATCTTTAATATTTGTGAGCCTAAAAATGACGTGTAGAAAAAGAGTAAGAAAGACAAGAATTTTTAAGAACAAAATGCACACAACTAATCAACTCAAGATGAAACCATGGCGATTGATATCAAATGTTAGAAACAAAGAATCATATATCCGAGGGTCGCGGAGACTCAAACCAAGAGAAAGCCATTTGTACTGAGAGAGTAGAGAGAGAAAGGAAAAATAGAATAAAAGAATAAAGAAGGGAAAATGTTACAAGAGTCTCACCCCTCTATGGAAGACATAGAGGGGGTATTTATAGCCCATACACATCTATACTTTACAATAATGTCTATTCTAGTGCTTGTGTATGGAACTATATTAAACTATGGTAATTCTGTAATATCGCCACATAAAATGAATTCCTAAAACTCTTCTCCTATGGGACGATATACAAAATTACTTACAATATTTTCCTAACAAGTACATATTAATTAAGAACAAGAACTTCTGCGAATCTTTCAATGCTGATGATGTCTTCTGTGGCCTTTGACTTTAAGTCTACACTCCAACATGAATCATCTTTGTAGTAACTTGTAGGAGAAATACTGTAATAGGCATGAACTAGGTAACCCATACACTTCGAGTTAAGGAAAAGCTTCTGAATTAGCTTCCCCCTAATTTATGCCGTATATTATTCATTTAGAAGCTTTCATAGCTTCCCCCTGAACCAACAATCCTCTCTTAAGCAGTTTTAAAGCTTTCTTTCAAGCTTAGATAAATTAAGTGCACATCGGAATTAGTAGAATACCCACATCAAATATTACTGCTTCTTTGATAATAAGCTTAGTGATTAACCGTTCGAGGGAATATCAAAAGGGATCTACAACGTATCTTCTCCCGCTTGAATAATTCTTCTCACAACTCTTTCCCCTGGAAGGTCAAATGATGCATACTAAAAATAACAAGACATCTCTTCCCCTATGTGGTTGAAATATTACACCTAAAAGCCACAAGCTGAAGCACTGATTTTCTCTGTGGTTATGACATTCGTCTTCTCGGCATGGCCTAAAATGAAGAAAAGGCACGGGCTCACTGGTGTATATATGTCTTCCCCCTTGATGGTTTCGATACCTCAGAATCAACAAAACCTTGTACGATCATATACTTGAATATGACCCAACGGGTCGCAATAACACTAATTATGACCAAACGGGTCAACATATACTGAATGTGACCCAACGGGTTATCGTAATACATGATTGACTTGATATGACCACCTAGGTTGATATGTTACTCAATTTATATAACATGATAATGAGTGTCTCCTTTAAACTAAATTACGGGCACATAAATACCATATATACTTTAAACTAAATTACTCACCTCGGTTGGCTTAGGCATTCCTTGGGCATTCCTAGACTTCGAAGATCACCTAAACATATAAACATATCATTCTATAGTCATTAGAACTTGCTATAACGTCCGTACACATAATTTACATCATTAGCTCTAACTTTTTACAAAAGGGATGTTTGGTGATTTTTTGGATAGTCTGCTGTCATTTGTTGTTTTGACCTACTAAAACTTTAAACCAGAACTTAAAACTTATTTCATTAGAAAGTTGACTCAGAGAACTATAACTTCTGGTTTCTAATCTCATCGCAATCCGATAGACGATTAATTTTCTATGATTTTTCAAAGACAACATAAATTTTTGCAAAGTTTGTTGTCTTTTCTAGCAGTAGCCTGCAATTTCCCATTTTTGACTAACTTAAACATAGAACCAGCTATTGAGGCTAATTTTCTAGGAAAATAAACTCTTTTAGCTTTCCAAAAACGTAAGGCACGTCTCCAACGGAGCTACCGTTGATTATATATGAATTTCTAAAAACTGATTTGCTGCACATTTCAGCTTTTGACTTGCTGCACTAAAATGTAGTTTTGACCTATTTAAGTTCTAAATTTGCCAAAGCTTTCTTCATATGAATTGAAGTAGACACTTAGGGATTTCTAAAAACTCAAACCATAACGCCATTAGAGCTAATACTGATTTTATTTGGTATTTCTAACATGACACTAATTTCATAAATTAACTAGCATCAAGTAATACATAAGTATCATTAAGGGGTGTTTGGGTTAACTCGCAAATCAACATAAACCCACCATAAATGTTGAAGTTCACTTAGAATATGTATTTAACTTACTTAAGCTAGTGTTTGGAACTAGCTAGAACATAAGGAGGCATTTGGTTTCGCGAATAACTAACAAAATGATTTTTCTTTAATTTCTAACACCACTAAATGGTATTATATCATTATACTAGTTGCCCATGGCTTTACAAATCCTTTAAACATGATTAACATGATTCCTTAGTGATTTATATAATCACAACTTAACATATTTTACTAAATTTAATCAAATCCCATCTTATGATAACATAACATACATTCTAAGCATAACCCCATGATGGGTACAAGCTTAGCTTGAATCTAAGGACTTAATAACAATTCATACCTTCAAATTAACTTGTGGAGATGATGGAATTCAGCCCTTTGAAGCTTAATATCATTATTCCAAGCTTGAACTTAATAAAATCTTTGTATAATTACAAGCCCTGGCTTGTTTCCCCCCTTTTTCTTACGTGAGACAAAAGGCAGAGAGATAGAAAAGAGATGTCATGAGGTTCTAAAAGTTTATGGAAGATTTTAAGTACTTATTATTTAACTTTTAGCGTTAGGAAAAATTAGTCCATGTTAGTTAGACTATTACATAGATAGTCCTTAATCTTTGATAACTTCTTTTCACAAGTGGTCCCTTTTTACAAACGGGACAAAAATGATGTAACACGAGTTGACTAAAAACCTTTAAAATATATCTGAAGTAATTATCGTAAATATTAGGGTGTTACAATTCTCCCCCACTTATTCGGTTTGTGTCCTCATAAACCTTTCCTGATGAGTTCTGGCCCTTTTTTGTACTTCCATTATTTCTTTAGAAAGAGGATCTCTTTAACTCTAAGCATCTTGAAATTAATGTCAAGAATTTCTACTGACTGCTCAAAATGATCGGGTTATTCTATAGCCATGATATTTGCTAGAGGGGCATACTCTACCTCATCTGCTAAATCAGGCGACTCCTTTCTAAGAGAATACTTTTTACATACTTAGATTAACAACTGGACTCCTCGTCTTCCCTTATCCTTATATATTTTTAGCCTATATTAGAATATCTTAAGTCTTTCTTTAATCAGGTTGACCTTTTCAGTCGTCTGGATGGTCCTAATGCTTTGACCATCTGTCTAGGAATAATAGACTATGCTAAATTAACATGAGCACTCAAGTCCTCTTAGAATCTAACAGAATCCAAAGGTGAATCTGGTGTCTCTATTAGAAACAATAGAGCCAGGTCTTCCATGACTAGAAATAATTCATGGAGATACAACATCTCGAAAGTTTCCTAAATGCTGATTCCTTAGTAAATATAAGTTAGAAGACTGGGACTATATTCTAGTGACGGGCGTCACAATTTAGCAGTTGTAATATTCCATATAACATGGGTCAAAACGTGATCATGATTATATTCAGGCATACTTATTGCCACATAGGATTATTCAAACATCTTGAGTTTATTCTCTTTATAGAAATTACCAATTACACATGGTCCTTACTCTAATTAAGTGCATATAGCACATTCCTGAATTCAAAGTAAATGCTCAATTGAATTATATATCTGTTCTTTAAATGATTTCCAGCGGTTGCAAGTTACGCAATACCGCTATACTTAGAACTGATCATTGTTTATTTTCAAAACTAGATACTAGGTATCTTTAAAGCCAATTTTTTTAATATTGGTAGTTTGACTAATAATAAAACTATGTATGAAACTTACTATTAAAACCGCATGTCTATAACATCGTACTGAGTAAGTGCATAAAGCACATTACTGTCTGAGTGCATAACTGATCTAGTACATAAGCACATTCTTAGTGTATAAAGTACATCCTGGTAGAATATATCAAGTACTATTCAGATCATATGACCTGCACTACTAAAAAGGGTGCATACTCATAATATTAAGTGCATAATGCACACCACTAATTAAGTGTATGAATATAATGTTGACTATAAACATAAAACATTATGTTCCACACAAGTCTGACTGATGCTTAGAGCATAATACGTAATTGACTAAATACACCATAGATGGCCTATCTAACATCGGATGGTAGGCCTGATATATTAGGTTCATAAAAGTTGTTTAGGCATTCGTTAAGCTGAATAGTATGACAACAAATTCATATTGTCCACATCTGCTTCGAAAGATTATGTTCGGGGGTATCTAGTTACCGAATCTTTAACTGGGAATATCCTGATCTTAGACCTATCTTAGAAAAGAAACTCGCACCCTAAAGCTGATCAAATAATTCATCGATCCTAAGTAAAAGGTGTCAATTCTAGGCAATGACATATTAGATTATCGGTAGTCGATATACATTTGGATACTACAATCTTTGTTCTTAACAAAAAGAACTGGAGCTCCCGAAGGGAAACTATTGGGACAAGTAAAGTCTTTGTCTAGTAGTTCTAGTAACTGTCTCATTAATTCTTACAGTTCAGACAAAGTAAGTGAGCAAGAAGTTTTAACAACAAGGGTACTCCCGAGATAAAATTGACACGAAGTTATATTCCTCTGTTAGGTGGTTCACTTGGGAATTCTTCTAGAATATATATGTCAGGAAATTCCCAGACAGCTGGAATGTTGTCTAGATCTGGAATAACTTTCTAAAAATGAAAAACATGAACTAAATAGACTTTACAATCATGCACCCGGTATCTCTTAGCTCTAATAAGTACTTATAGTCCGGGAAGCTTTTGTATGCTCGTCTAGATTAATGTTTCTCCCATACTTAGGGTTTTAACCCAGATTAACTTATTCTGAGATGAATAACAACTTGTTCTTATTGAGTTATTATGTACAATTTACATGTCGATTTCCCTACAGACATAGGAATTCGATTTAGATGGGAACTTTTCATCATTAACGTTTCACTTTACCCTTCTTAAAATATAGAGGTCATATATCAAATCTTATCTTTTACTGCCTCTTTAAGTCCAAGGAGGCCTATATTGACTTATCAAATGATAATGTTTCGGCTGAATAACTTTAATATATCTGATCGAATCTTACAATAATCAATTTAACACACGAGCAGGTGTTGTGTTCACAAGGAAGTTACCTGTCATAACATCGTGTGTATTTATAATTTTTCTTGATCAACGTTAGAAAACACGACCTGAAGGTCTTTAGTGACAAGCTATAGAATATGAACATCTTCTTGCTCAGTTGTTACGACGTGAACGGGTAATAGTTCTCGAGATTCTTTGGTTATAAATATACGCAATAACTTGTTCGATTAGGGTATTCTTATCAAATCTATCGGCTGATAGATAAATTAGATACGTCGGTAAAGATTTCTGACGCGTTTCTGAATTTCCACAGAGAAAAGATTTATGCATATAGAGTTTCTTAGACTCATTATATACTGAATTACTAATTCTGATTAATTTCATAACATGATATGCATAAGTCATATAATCCTATGCTTACATATACCCCAAAGATTCAATCCTTAAGTACAACATAATGCCCATAATTTCCTGTTACGTGATGTGATTATTACCACGTTGGCCGGGCGTCATAAAACTTTCATCAGATAACCAAGTCCTCATCGTCATCATGTCATACTAAATTCATGAACAATACTTTATATGCATTACATATTGATAATATATATTAAACTTATATGCACATGCCAAAACGTATATGATTCTATGGGTCACTAAGAACCTAGGTTTAAGTCTAAATACCCATCTACGGTGGATAACTAGATCCCTTAAACCATAGCTCTGATACCAACTTGAAATGCCCCTGATTTGTTTTACATATAATATTGTTAGGGCGTTAAGTTGTATCGAGAGGGGTTAGAGAAATGATCTACCTTACGAGCACAACTAATAACTAACTCGACCCATGCTCGCACTTAATCTTGACATTACTTGTCTCACCGACAACAAAACATGCAATGAAGCAATGTAAGCAATTAAGCTTAGTGAGATAATGCATATAACTAAAAATATATAACAGGGCTTTAGAGCATAAGTGTTGCTTCAAAAGATTTCACCGCTTTGTAAATATAATGCTAGTTAGCACTTCCAATTTCATGCAGGAACTTATCTTTATGACATTTTTTCGAAGGAGCTCTAAACATGGCATACGGTTAGAATAGGTGCTACGTCTTACTGGTCGTCCACACAGGACATCAAGGTTCCGTATTTGGAACTTAAATGCTATAAGTATTTTAATAGTCTACTTAGGACGTTTAGACCCATATTGGGACATAATTCTATTATATGCACCATTCATCCATATATGACGCTTGTTTCTATATCTGGATCATAAAAAGCTATATGAGCGCACTAGTCGTCCACCTATGATGTCTGGGTCACATTTCAGACCATAAGGCCATATAAAGGCATTAGTCATCCACGTAGGTTGTCTAATTTCCATTTCGAAACATACATGTCACTTTTATACTTGTCGTCCACTTAGTACGTCTGGGTCTCATTTCAAACCATAAAGCCATATAAAGGCACTAGTCATCCACGTAAGGTATCTAAGTTCTATTTCGAAACACACATGTCACTTTTATACTTATCGTCCACTTAGGACATCTAAGTATATAATAATTCATCATATGTACTTGAAATGTATTACCAAGACCACATGGGTCATTTGTGCTGAAGTGGAACCGTTCGAGTCAACCTATACATATATCGATAACTTATGAAGTAATTAATACATAACATATACTTTGTCTTAGATATGCACTTAGCTAACATGAACTCATAACACATGTTATATGATGTGTGATTTTGTTTGAAATTAATTTTACCAAGTTATAAATTTATAAAACTCGATTACCTATGGTCTACAACACACTAACGGGAAAAGAACCCGATTGTGTGTAGTGCAAGATTGGTAAATCCGAGGTCGTACCAAGAGCAGTTTATTAGTGAAGTAAGACAGTTTTTAGGGGTTTAAGATTGAAAACTTTGCTAAGAAAGGTATTATAAACTAATAAGAAAAGTAATTACTGATTTGAAGGAGTACTATCCTTGTAATAATCCTATGGATTCCTACTCTAAGGTGCAATGTTACCAACATAGTTTTCTAAGGTTTTACTAGGCTCGAAAACACATCCTTGCCTAGCCTATGATTCCTAAGTGGAATGAACTCGCGAAGGGAATTTACCTATTCTTAGTGCACAGTGATTAGTTACTCTTAATAGTATGCCAATTATGTCTAAGATGAAAATCAAGACTCATCTGTGTGTCACGCCTAATATCATGGCTAGATCCCATAATAAAAGCTCACTCCCTTTGGGAGTAAGGGCCTAAATCACACCTGAATCAAAAAGGGGCATTTGTCAATGATGATGAAGATCATGTCCTGGTTTTAAGACTAAGAAAACGCCTAATGGGCATAGGTAGAACAACCAACAGAGATTGGTAATCCGTAATCAATAGAGGATACAAAGGGTCAATGGTTACCTTACTGCAAAGTACTCTCAAAACCATAACTTACAAACCAAACCAGGAATCAACAACACACTAAACAAGTTATTCAGGAAACTAAATTAATAACGAAAAGAGTAGAAAAACCAAATAGATTAGAACAAGAATAGTAAAATAATTGATTAAAACATGTTTGGATTTAGTACAATAACATGAAAAAGCATGGGTAACATGTCCATGACATCTGGGACCAAACCTACTCATATAATGAATCAACTAGCTTCTTCTTCCTCCTGTCTTGTTTCTAGCTTTAAGTGGTGAAGAATGGGTTCTCCAAACCCTAGTTATGCTCTGGGAATAGAGAGATACCTTAATGAACAATTTTTTTTGAATATATATAGTATTTGTGATAACTATGATATAGTTGTAAGTGGCTAACTACGCCGTTGTTTAGCTGATTATGACTTTTCATCTATAGGCAAAAGGTAACTACGGCGTAGTTGAAGTGGCCAACTACGCCATAGTTGTGACTAGACTTTACTTCTTGGGAATTCTTGATAACTACGGCATAGTTGTAACGGGGAAACTATGTCGTAGTTGCTTCTAAGCTTATTTTGGTCTTCTTATAGACTACGACATAGTTCAATGTGGCAACTACGCCGTAGTTATGTGTAGGTCCAGCCCTAGATAGATCTTCAAGTCGGTTAAGGTTGTAGAGTACTTATGTAATCACAAGTAACTCTGAGAGAGACGCTAACAAATTAAACTATTGTTTACGCGGAATATAAACAACAAAGTTAAAGAAGAATTACTCAAACAATGATCCTCTATGGATCTTTTCTATTAATAATAAAAGTGTTTTTCCGATCGTCTCTCCATCTATGACCGTAGGTTTCTTAAATACTCATGAAACCCTAACAACCTGTTACCTAAGAACTCCAAAGATGATAAATATATCACTTCCTAGGATATCTCAGCATATCCTTATCACTAACTAATCTAATATCTATCAACCGAAGTAAGCATAATCTACTGTACTAATATTGTTCTGAGCCAGCCGGAAATACCTTTGATCTGCCGCACAACTGTAACAATCTCCTTACCAGGTAGAACTACATACCTACCAGCAGTAACTTTACTCTACCAGTAGGAACTACATACCTACAAGTAGTAGACACCTGTTTACAATATCCTAACAATCCTCCCCAAACTTGATTTGACACAGTTAACTTTAAGTTTCTAGATAGATCTTTCTTTAAAAACTCCAAAGATTGAACCACAACTCTTGAAACCAACTCCATATTCCCTTAATCAGAATCTTGATTATAGTCAGTGAAAGTCCTTGCAGCAACAAGAAGAGAATTGACAGCATGAACACCAAAAGGAGCAACCTTCATAAACTCTAAATTAGCAACATGAAAACCATCAATTCAGGGTTACATACTATTCTCATCACATCCCATGGTGTGTTAACTCCGGGGAGAGGTGAATCACAGAAAATTAATAGATTTGATGTAGCCTTTACCAAGTAGCCATTAACTCTTAGTCTAGCTAACTCTTTGGTGGAATCATGACATCACCTTGGTGAATTAAAAACCAGTCTAATTCTTAGAACATGAATCATTGGTGAATTGAATACCTAAGAATTTTAGCAAATCATCACACCATAAACGGATTTTATAAGCCTTTACCACATAGTCGTTTGCTTGTGGGCTAGACAATCCTTGGGACCCAGAAAGGGTTACTCCCATGGTGGATTGCATACCATCTCAACTTATTGGTACTTGAAACATCAGTCAGTTGAGTGACCCTATGATTTGAAGCAAACCATTAAAGCTATATCAATTCATTCTGGTCAAAACACATGGGAACTGAAACCATATCTCAATATTTCTAACCTGAAGGCTGGTAATTGAGAGCAAAATTCAATTAATTCTAGCCTTAAAGGCCTGGAAATTGAGAACCATAGGGTGTTGCACCAAAAATATGTCCTTGAAAAATTATGCCAGAAAACCATGTTCCCAAATTTGATCACATAAAACAGGTTGTACCAAAAAAAAACCAGTTCAAAAGAATGTGATCCAACCCAACAGCTTCTACCAAAAACCAAGATTGACCCAAAAAGCAAAAACCATTTACAACAAGCTTTCCAAAATATAGAATAAAACCTAAAAACACAGCAAACAGATAGAAAATATACAAGAGAGTGACAAGGTACCAGTATCAAGCAGAAGGAATGCTAGCAGCAATTTGATTCTTGATGAATTGAATCAACTGCTCAGCATAAGTCATATCATTCCCCACACCATCAATTTCAATCTCCAATTTGTGCTTCAGCATCTTCTTCATAAGGTGAACTGACAGAGGATATGACCCATCGGCAAACATATATACCACCTTGCCAGAAATGGTTTCCAATACATGAACATTGGAAAATAGAAATAGTCTCCAACTCCTGATATGCCATTATTGTTGATCAGACCAAACCAAAGAACCATGTCCACCTTCATGTGATTTAAACAGTACTTGAAGATCACTCCACAACATCATACCAGCACCAGCAAGTGGATGGTCTTCATAGTACTTGACCACCATCCTATAGAGCTTCAACAAATCTTGTCTATCAACCAGATGAAGAATTTCCCTGAGATGAGTAAAATATTTGGAAGACCTATCCATCAGATACAAAGCATTGATATCTCCCAGTGGAGTAGGTACCACCTCCCAAGTAGAAAAAGCAGACCAAAAAATAACAGGATCATCATCATCAGAATCATCATCAGAAAGAACTCTGTTGAATGACCTGTCATCAGCATCCAAGTCCAATGCAGTAGAGGACTTCTTCCTGGTTCCAAGAGACTTCCTCCTGGTGCCATAGGTATGTCCCTTTTTCTCAGGACCAGATGACATTAAAACATTAGTTGTGATGAAGACTAGATGCGGTTGTTGAGGACAAATGAAAACATATTATACTTGTGTTGAAGGTAACATCAGGTTGAGATGACATTGGAACTTCAGTTGGCTTTGGCTTCTTTGAAACATCGTGTTCCAAATCTTCACCACGCTTTTTAAGAGCCCTCCGATGTTTTGGGATTGTAGATCTGCAACAGCTGTCCGATCTTATTCCACTCATATTAATTGCTCATCAGGAACAATGAATTTAACAAGCTTTCATTGTCCAGCCAGTAGTATGAAAAATGCTTGTGTACTCAGATTTATCACAAAGGTTCTGCATGTAAGCCTTTTGTTGAGCATAAGTCATAGGCTTATTCCTCTTTTCTTAGAACCTTTGTGTAGCAAAAGCTCTTCTTCTTTCAGCAATTAGAGCAACCATTCTTTCAGCAAAATTGTCTTCATTGACATCAGGACCCAAAAGATCAGAAGTAAGACCTTATGGCATGAACTTGACCCCTGTATCCAGTCAATCAGCACAGTATAGTATTTTGTTGAATCAAGCCATCCTGTTGTCTTTTCTCTTCATCTCTGGCTCTCTGTCTTTCCAAACAGCATGCCTTCTTCAAAAATCGATTTGCAGCTTCCCTCACCAACCTTGTCTCCTCCAGTCTGCTCTAAATGTCCTTACATTTAACAGAGAGGGACTACTACCATGTAGAGAATTGTCCCTTGTTAGATGTACAGCAAGAGTACAGTAGAACACCAGAGGAAACCAGCAACAAAACCGGTTTGTTTTAATTATGAAATAATTATTAAATGAAGAGGTGGAACGAGGAAGGATATTTAGCACCAGGAAAAACATCAACATGAGCATCTTGAAGCAACCCCCCAAGCAACCTTGCCATTTGCTGAAGATGCCACAATCCTAACTCTTCTTCCTCTTTTTTATCAGACTGCAGACATAAAAAACCCTCCTGCACCTTGTTTTTGAGTTCAACTCCAAAGTCTTTAACCTTCTAAGCCAATTACCCACCGACATCCTTAAATAACAGCTTTGGTGCTTAAGCTTCAGATTCCAAGGTACTAACTTTCTGCACAAGTTCAACCTAGAGAAGACAAAGTAGTTAGTGTGCCAAAGTCCCTCACACCTCCTGAGTTGGACCAACAGGGGGAACTTGATTGGAGCCTGGAAGGAGAGTTGTGGAAAGGATCCTCCAAGTGTTCATCTTCACACATTTTATTAGAAGTGAAAAGGTCAGATCATACTCAGGCTCCTGAAAAAGTAGGGCAATGGTTGGGGTCCTAAAGTTGACCCTGCTCAAACACTGGAGGAATTTGGTCTGATGTTGTTGGTCTTGGTGGTATTGGTATATGTTCTTGAGATTGGATCAGCTCAGCCAGTCCTCTTGAATAGTCTCATGGAATGGTTGAGGGAATTCTGGTGCAGCTTCCCCTGTACCTTCATCTGCTATAAAAGAATCTGAGCAGGGGGAAGCATTGCAGCTAAAAGTGGCATGTGGTCCCCTTTAAAATTTAACCTCATGTTAGCAAAAAGTTTGCTTGACAGTTTTAAAACATGATATTGTTTAGTATTCCTAGTTTCTATTCCCAAAATGATTTGAAGGAACCTAGGATACATAAGAAACCTTTTAGCATTACTGATGTTATTTACCATCCCCTTGAAAATGTAACTTGACCAATTAAACCTTCTCCCATCAGACAAACAAATAAGAGCTATAGCCAGTGGGCTTCCAAATTGATCCCAGCTACCAGATTTGGTACTGAGACAATGTTGTATTGTGTGAACCAAGAACCTCCACTGAGGTGAGAACTTGTTTTTGTGGAAGGTTAGCTTGCCTTCAGTGGGGTATCCAAGATTATCCATACCCAAATATATATCAGCAATGGGCAAGTCTTCAATACCTCCATCATCACCCAATTGAAGTTGACTCCTTACTGTGTCTTCAGTGATAGTGTAGGGAGTCCTATCAATCGTGGCCAGAATAGCTGGAGGGCCTAACTCAGGAGCCCTGAGTGAAGCCGTTGACCAGAACTGTTTGACCAAAGAGTCAAAGATTGATGGAGTT
This sequence comes from Tanacetum coccineum, assembly GCA_026074375.1. Taxonomy (NCBI): domain Eukaryota; kingdom Viridiplantae; phylum Streptophyta; class Magnoliopsida; order Asterales; family Asteraceae; genus Tanacetum; species Tanacetum coccineum. The sequence goes on along the minus strand of BQNB010006726.1, from coordinate 67,786 downwards.
ATGAGTAAGAGCATACCTTAAGTGCGAAACCCCTCAAGAAGATCAAGTACTTTGGTATAATCATCACTAACCTTGGGTTTTTCAATAACCACCTTATTGTGTTCGTCTCTGTACTTGAGTGCGGCCATTGTTGATTATTAAATGGGGTTGAGTGTTAGTGCTAGTGGATGATCGCAATGGAGAGTTACAACTGGTAGAGAGAGGGAATCGGGTTTTCAAAGAGTGAGTGGAACGAGTAAAGAGCTTTTAAAAATTAGGGTTTGATGTAAAAGGTAACTCTGTTAAAAGTGATGAAAACAATAAGTGATCCCCTTTAAAGAGAGTGACATTGATGAATAAAAATGCCCAATATATCTCACTAGAACTTTGAATTTAAAAATAAAAACTCAATTTAAATACCCGCTCAATGAAAATACAACCCTTAAAGAAACAAACATAACCAGTAGGAAGTGGTTAAACAGTAGGAACCAGTAAAGCTACCAGTAGGAACTCTTGCACCACCAGAAGAAACACTTAACCAACCAGAATGAATTTTTTATCATCAAAAGTAGGCCACACTGGTCCATGAAAACACTTGAAAAGTGCTAAACCACCCTCATGAGATGCATCAGCAAAAGGTTAGACCACAACACACAAAACAATATACAATAAAAGGAAAAATTAACTATGAAGAATTAACTAACTACATCCCAGGGGAATAACTAAAACATCAGTAGAGAAAAAAATTGTAACAATGAAAACCTAATGGTAATACAAATGAAAAACCAACTCATTTAGAAATTTACAACAATATTCCACCCCTTCGACTCAAATCCTCCCCTCAAGCCTACACTTAGGGATTGAGCACCCAATGTGGATCCACCAAAAATGAATCTTGGTCCACTCAAAGGCTTTGGTCATAAATCAGCCACATTTCACGTGTGAATCTTAAGCACCTGAAAAGATTTTCTCATTGCATCTCTAATAAAATGGTGCCTAATTTCTATGTCTTTATTCTTTTGTGAAAAACGGGGTTTTAACAATGCAGATGGTTACCTGAGTATCAATAAAAAAATTTGTGTTCATAAAATTGAACCCATAATCAAGCATTTGATTTTGAATCCAAAGTACCACAATGGTTTACTTTTTACACTGCCACATATTCTACTTCAGTTGAAGAAGTAGCCATAATGGTTTACTTTTTACACTGCCATGAGATCAACCTTCTACCCAGGAACTGACATCCACCAGTTGTGGATTTTCTATCACCATGTGACCCAGCATAGTCACTGTCACTATATGCTTCCAACACAAAGGAGAATCACTTGAGTACAATAGAACTAGTGTTGTTGTTGGCCTTTAAGATACTTAAAGATCTCTGACGCATCAAATTGGAAGTCAAAGTGTAACCTAGGTCTAGAACAAGCACTCACAGGCAAACATATATCGAGCCTTGAAGCTGTCAAATACATGAGGGAACCTATCATGGATCTGTATAAATGAACATTAACAGCATTTTCAGGTTCATCCTTGGATTTAGGGTTTGAAGCTTCATAGGGTGTTGTTGCAGTTCTCACACTTTCCATATCAAATTTCTTAAGCATGTCTTGGACATACTTGTCTTAGCTGATAAAGATCCCATTAGGCTTTTGCTTAACTTGCAATCCTAAGAAAAAGTTAACTCACCCATAGCACTCACCAATTCTCATATCATCAACACCATCAAATTCATCACGACCAGGCCTTCTTTGTAGACCCAAAAATAATATCATCACATAGACCTGTAACAAGAATTATTATCCTGAATTCTTCTATAATGAGAGTTTTTTGACTATATGTACCTCTTCTGTAATTATGCTTAACAAAAAGTATACAATACTTGCATACCATGGGGGGGGCCCTTCGGAGCTTAGATAAGACCATACAAAGCTTTTACAACTTTGGTAAACATGCTAGGGAAATAAAGGATCTTCAAATCCCTTTAGGAGTTGAGTAACATAAACTTCTTCGTCAATTTCTCCATAAAGGAAGGCACTCTTCACATCTATTTGATATACCATAAAACCCATATATGAGGCAAATGCTAAAAATAATCTAATAGCTTCAATTCTAGCAACTGGAGCAAATACCTCATCATAGTTAATGCCCTCCTCTTGCCTATGACCTTGAGCCACCAATCTGGCTTTATTCCTTACTACTATTCCTCTAGCATCTCTTTTGTTCTTCAGAATCCATTTTGTCCCAATATCAATTTTCCCATCAACATAAGGACAAGCTTCCATACCTCTGTTAATAAACTGTTTTGCATCCCTCCTTGCAATTGCCTCAACCCAATTAGAATCATTAAGAGCTTGGGCATCTACTCGGTTCAAGTTGGGATAAAAAACAAGCCTACAGACAAAGTAAAAGTCTGTATGTATTCCATTTGTTGATCATGAACAATAGCTGACAAATGTACTTACACCTAATTTGGACTTCTCAATGTTCCTTCATTGTCTGAAACTGGTGAAAGTGAGATCACCAAGAATCTGTGCTGAGGATGATGGGTTGTTCACCCTCTTAGTGGGAACAGGATCAACAGCTACAATGGGTGCTAAGTTGGTGACAGTACCACCAAAATCAGCATCATATGAAGAGGAAGAGAAAATGCCAGTACTAGGATGGTGGTATATGTCCTCCATCTCTGAAGATGAGGATATGGAATTTGCAAGGTCAGAAGGAGAGGGAAATCTTGTAGAATGTTCCACTGAGCCAATATGACCAGAGGAATTGATGTTTTCATCATCATGAACAGGTTCAGATGAAAACAAAACAAGTAGGAAATGAGGGTCAGCAGAACCAGCAGAAATACTAGCAGCAGGATCAATACTACCAGTAGAAATGCTAGCAGCAGGATCAATACTACCACAGAACCATATCACAGTCTTAAATGTTCCTTTTATGTGAGAGTCTTTTGAAAAACCAAAACCATACTTCTCAGCTGTATCTTTTGCTTCATTTCTTGTATTTGAAGCCTAAGCAAGTTTTCTGCATAGTCTGAATTACTCTCCACCATTTCAAAAGCTTCATGAACCTTAGGACCTGAAAAACGGTTAGAAGGAAAAGAAGGAACAACAATTACTTGTTCATCACACTCCGAATCTGAATCATCTTGTGTACCTGCATGTATGTGAGGATCTTTGTGTGTACCTGCAGGTTGATTTAAGATGTGAAACAGTTATAACCTAAAGAATCAAGTCAAATAGGCAAGGTCAAAGTATCCAACTCTTGGACCCATGCCTGAACATTAGGATTAGCTTCAAGATATCCAGATTAAGTAGTTATCTTCGTATCTTTTTGCTGGATAAATTGTATAGACCCTATAAGCCTTACTATGAGCAACATACCCAACAATAAAACCTTCATCAGCTTTTCCCTCAAATTTTCCCAAGTGGTCACTGGTGTTAAGGATAGTCACATGACACCCAAAAGGTTTAAGGTGACTGATGTTGGGAACTTTCCCAGACAATAGTCATGCGTGGTTTTTGTATGGACGAGGTCACTATACCCTGTATCAAAACATAACAACAGGTACTAACTGCTACTGTCCAGAACATGGTAGTAACTTAGAGTCACAAAGCAAATTCTTGCTTGCCTCTAAAGGGTTCATTCTTTCTTCGCAACCCTATTTGTTGGGGGTAACTTGGCATTACTAAAATCTCCTTTAATGTTTCCCTTGACCCACAGAGTTCCAATTAATTTTAGAATTTTATAAAACTCAGCCCAATGTACACACCATAAAGCTTTTAACCTTTTTATTTAACTGGTTTTCAATAAAAGTAATAAAGTCCTTAAGGATATAATAGGTCTCATCCTTAGTCTCCAAAAAGAAAACCCAACTAAACCTGCTTAAGTCATCAGTAACCACCAGGGAGTAGTACTTGTGATCAATGCTTCTGATGGAAGTAGGACCAAAAAGATCCATGTGAAGTAACTGGAGAGGCTCAGAAATGGTGCTCACAGCTGTGATGGCCTTGTAAGAAGCCTTGTGTTGCTTTCCTTTGTTACAGGCAACACAGTTGTGATCATTTGTGAAGAGTTTGGAGGGAAGCCCATTGACTAATCCATGCTTTGCCAGCTTGTTGATGTTTTTGAAATTCACATGAGCCATCCTTCTATGCCATTTTGTAGACTCATCAGAGGATGCTTTTGCCAGCAAATAGGTGATATCTCTTTCAGGTTGGATTTCAGTCAAATTGAAGCTGTAGAGATTGTGCCTTCTTGGAACTCTAAGAACCACCTGACTATTCTCAGGTAGTTGGAATTCCTTTGTAACAAAAAGAAACAAGGCACATTTGGTATCAGTGAAAAGTACTTTTGTTATTTTTAACACAAATTTTGTGATACGAAGAACAACTTAAAGTTTTGAAGCTCTTCCACATAATAAACATTTTCAAATTGCATTTGAAGTCCCTTATAGTGCCGTTTTCCATGATTTTGCCATCTCACCTCCAAAAGTATCATACCTCCTATAATTCTTCATAAAGTCATCCAATTCTCCCTTATTACTGTCATGCTTTCTTGATCAACCACTATCTACAATCCTAAATCTTTATTCGTATGAGATTACCTACAAATTAACAATACACAACAACATTAGAAGTACATCGGAGACCCGAGTCATTACAGACTTGGACCTGCCTTGTGATCATTTAAGAGTTAAAACCAGTAGAGTGATGAGATCCACCAGTTGTTTTCTTGGAATCCCCACTGCTTAATGGCCTTTTAATTTTCCCAAGAACAACCTGCTGAGATCTTAAACAGCATTCCCCATCTTCCCTCATCCATGTACAGTTGTTAAAACACTATGCCTTCTAAAAATGATTGAAAATAATGGCTTGTTGGTCTGGTCATAGGTCTAGCAGCATGATTTCTCCAACCAGCAGAAACAGATGCTGGTCTATTCCTACTACCAGCAGGAAAAGCACTACCAGCAGAAACAGATGATGGTAGATTCCTACTATCAGCAGGAACATATGCTGCTCTAGGAACAAATGAGGGAATATAGTGCTGACATTTATGACACATAGTTTATTATACAATCCGCAAATGTTTGCTCATAAAATCACAATCCTTTAATCAAATGAAATTTACTACCATAAACAAAGCAAGTCTTAGAACTAAAAAAACAAAAGAATTGTTTTTACAATGACTCCTATTGTTTATTCCATTCTTATCACATATATTCCTAGGAGTTGTTACATTCTCCTTAAAAGAAAAACTAGGATCATCAATGGTGGAACATGGTTTTTGGTCAGCAGTCTTTGACACTGTCTTGAAATCAACTGAACTAGAGGCAGAGGCTAAGTGTTCATTGGTCTTGGAGCTTGAGGACTTAACACTTGAAACATAGGATGCAAAGCCAATGGTCTCTGAGTTTGAGGACTTGTCACTGTTATCACAAGAGACAAAGTCATTAGATACAAGTTAGTTTTTCAAAATAATTATTGGACTTTGAACCATAGGTAACCTGTGTATCATCAAGGTCAGGCTTGTTAGAAGGAGGCATGAATGTTCTTGTTATAGGTGAAGGAACAACATGCATTCCAACAGCTTTGACAAACCTGTCATCAATGTTGCAAAAATCGGCCTAGGCGGCCTTGTAATCGCCGATTAATCGCTACTCGGCCATACACCTTGGAAAATAAGGCAAATCTGGTGAAAAATCGGTCTGGTCAAAAATCGGTAAAAAATCGATCAAATCGGTCAAATCGGTCAACGAAAGTCAAACATTTTTTTTACAATATGACTTTGAATTGTTAACTGTTAACTTTTATTAATCTATGGTCTATGATTTTGAACAATGTAACTCTGAACTCATTTAATTTTAGTGTATTAAAGTGTTGACCTATCCATAACAAGTACCTTTGAAATTATATATCTAAAATTGCAAAAATGAATTAATCGCCCTAGACCGATTACAGGCTACAGGGCGTCGATCGCCCGCTACGACTCTTGAATTTTTGCAACATTGCTGTCATAGAGAGTTTCCCTCTACATCCTCAGTGTGGAGTCCAAAAGATGCTAGGGCAAGGGATCAAACACCCCATCGGATCAAAGTTTCTCCAAAGTCTAAACCAAATTTGATCTAGAGGACATGGAGCTATTGATCAGTTTGTCCAGGTTTTTGGAAGACTCCTTCCATTTGTCAAACCTTGCCTTAGACTCCTCAAGTTTAACCTGATCATTCCATCAAGTTTAACCTGATCATTCAGTTTTTCAGTATATTTTAACATGTTTGTAGTGTTTTCTAAATCAGCAGTTAATATTCTAATTCTTTCTTCTAATGCTAGCTGATTGCTTTGGTACCATGCCTTCTGTTGTTCTAAGGTTTGTAATGTATTTTTATATGCTTGAACCTGGATATAACAATCTTTATATTGAACTTCTAAATTATCAAAATCCTTTTTAAGTTCTGCATATTTATGTTCACAACCAAAAGGGCAAGTATGTACCTGAGAAGATAAACCCATAAGAGCAAATTCAGCAGCAGCATCAGAAACATCACCAGAAGCATCACCAGCAGCATCATCATCATCTCCAGCAATCATCCCATATACTTGTGCAGCACCTTTTTCCTCATCTTCACCTTCATGGTCTGACCAGTTTAACATTGAATCAACAGACAACAAGGCCTTGGGTTCTTCAGACTTATCCAGCTCCTTAAGTTTGAATGCAGAGTACCTTGCTTTAGAATCCAACTGCTTCCCTGTACATTCCCTAGCAAAGTGACCCAACTCTGAACACTTATAGCATTTGACCTTCTTCTTGTCAAACCTAGCAGCATCCCTGTTATTAAACTTCATCTTTCTTCCAGCTTTCTTTTCAAATCTGTTAATTCTAACAGAAAGCATTGCCATTTGCCATTTGATGTCTAATTCCTCCAAATCCAATTTTCCAATCTGATCAAAATCCTCATAAGTGATCTGCTGTTGTGGATCACTTTCAGCAACAAAGGAATGGAGAACACTTTCAATCACATTGCTAGAAGTATCAGCACTTGATGAAGCAGTGGTAAAAGTGATTGAAGGTGATTGATTTTGTGAATCAGCATATGACATCTTTGAATTAGTGCTAGCAGCACTAATAAAGGCTGAATGGGTAGGAGCAGAAGTACCTCTTGAATCATAACTTGAGCCACCCTTCACATCAATTTCAAGGGTCCTAAGCTTGTTGTACAGATCATCAAAGCTTAGATAATCAAGACCACCCTTTGTTTTAAGAGTGATGGCCACCTGTGACCAAGAAGGTGGAAGTGCTCTGAGAAACTTCATGTTACAATCTTCATTGTCTGGCTTAGCTTGCATCTGATTAAGTTGACTCAATATCTTTTGAAACCTGTCATAGCCCTTATGCAGACCCTCTGATTCAGATACCCTAAATTCCGAAAACTCCTGCTTCAGCATAGATTTCCGCATTTTCTTGGACTCATCATTACCTCCAAACCTGGCTTTGACAGCCAACCAGATGTCCCTTGCATCATCTAGATGATGAAAATCAGCCATGTGATCCTCAGGAAGAGACTGAAGCAATATTGTTCTTGCTTTTGTCTCTCTTTGAACAGCAATGTGTTCCTCAACAGAAACAGGAGGAAGTATCATAATATTTCCTTTTGGATCTCTTCCTGTCTTTTTCCTGCTGTTTCCATTTAGAACAATGTTCCACAAGTTGTGATCACTGTTCATTATCCAGTACTCCATCTTCATGGCCCACGTCTCATATTCATCCTTCTTTAAATAAGGAAATTTTGCATTATTGTTTGAGACAGTGGTTGCGTGATATTGTTGGAATTGATGCTGAGACTGTGTGTTTGGTTTGAGAGTTTAGAGAATCAAATACTGGTTCAGAGGTTGACACAGAGAACACAGGTTCAGATGTTGATGGGAAAGAGAATGTTTGTGATGGTGTTGGCATAGAGAATGTTGGTAAAGGAATCGGTGAAGTCATTGTGAAGTTTTATGAGTGAGAATAGTAAACTTTCTTTAACAAAGGCTCTCTAACCAGGCTCTGATACCACTTGTAGGTCTAGCCCTAGATAGATCTTCAAGCTGGTTAAGGTTGTAGAGTACTTATGTAATCACAAGTAACTCTGAGAGAGACTCTAACAAATTAAACTATTGTTTACGCGGAATATAAACAACAAAGTTAAAGAAGAATTACTCAAACAATGATCCTCTATGGATCTTTTCTATTAATAATAAAAGTGTTTTTCCGATCGATGATTTCATCTATCACCGTAGGTTTCTTAAATACACATGAAACCCTAATAACCTCTTACCTAAGACTCGCTAAAGAGATAAGTATTATCACTTCCTAGGATATCTCATGCATATCCTTATCACTAACTAACTATACTATCAACTCGGAGTAAGCATAATACTACCAGAACTAATATTGTTCTACCAGCAGGAATAACTTTTGCTCTGCCAGCACTAACTATAACATTATCCTTACCAGTAGGAACTACATACCTACCAGCAGGAACTACATACCTACCAGCAGGAACTTTACTCTACCAGTAGGAACTACATACCTACTGGTAGCAACTATCTATTATAATATTCCTAACATTATGTCTTGGCAGCATAACATCTTCCCTTTATATGTCTAATTCCTGAGTCTTTTTGCTCCAACGTTCATATTTTCCTGTAAATGAAATATAAGATGATTAAGTACATATTCTAACCATAAATAAACAATTATGAACGTTTAATGAGGGATTTTGATACAAAAAGATATTGAGTATTTGATGTTATCAAATATCTCCCATTTAACTTCTACTTGCCCTCAAGTAGACCGGTTAGAATAATTTCTAAAAATGTATCCCCCAATTTAACTCGAGAGATATGAATTTATAAATTACCTATGCTAGAAATAACAAAGCCGAACACCTTATGAAAAAGGGATCAAATCACTCAACTCTTACTAGTCTAAGTGTTTCAATGAGCCCAAGTAAGAAAACATTTGATTTTCTAATGATAAACATTGAAAATATCTGATCTGCTGTTGACATAAACAGAAGAGAACGTGTTAAAAACAAATGACAAAATCTAATTACTCACGATGTCAAATTGCTTGTTAAAGACATGTTAATGCCTCTTACTCAAGACACAAAGTCAAGAGCATTAGTTTTTGAAACACAGCTTAAAACAAAAATGTTTGCAGATTTGAAGTATGTTCAATCTCTTGAAAAAAATAGTTGATGAACTTCAAACAAATAAAATGAGTTTTCAAAAAATACGATCTACTCTTGTAAGAATGCGTTTCAAAAGACATTATATGTTCTATTCTTTGTTCTTTCAAAAGTCTTGATGAAAAACCAGAACTGCAATGTTTGTATCTTAAGAAAATTAAAGAATGTGAATGTCTTGCGATTGAGCTTTCCAAACAAACTGAAAATGTTAGTAAACAAGATTATAATGAGCTTTCAAAAAGTTTTTCAAAACTTAAGCAACACTCGATTTATCTTGAACTTGTTTTACAACAATGTCATGAACTACTTAAAAATGACAAAGTTTGGAAACGAAAAGAATCCTCTTCATTTAGAGATCAAAATGAACAATATTTCGTCATTCAAGATTTAAAAGCTCAATTACAAGACAAGAACATTGCCATAAGTAAGTTACAGAAACTCATTGAGAAGATGAAAGGTAAGGATGTGGATACTAATTGGGAAAACCATCAATCTTAGGGAAATTACCTTTGTAACCAATCAGAAATCAACGAGTCGTAAGACAAGCAACTACATTTAAATCTGAAAGATCATCATTTTCAAAAAATCAGTTTGCCTCCTAACTTGTTGAGAAAATTGTTTTCACAAAACCAGTCACTCCACATTCTTGGCCTCAAGTAAGACAATATGCTTTTACAAAATCTCATCATGTAAATGCACCTGGCCCTTCTAGGAATAGCTCAAAGCATGTGTCATTTCAGTCTCCAAAGGAATCTGTAGGCCCAAATGACATGGTTTATAACTACTACCTAGAAGAAGCTAAGAAAAAGGCACAACTTCAAAAAGATAAAGCTTTGAATTCAAAACCTAGTGTGATTACTCTTGATAGATTACCAAACACTACTAGTGGTAGTAAACCGAAAACTAGGAACTACAATCAACAAACTAGGAATTGGCCACCAACCATGAGTAGTCGGGTAGCAAACAAAGATGTTCACATAGCAGAAAAACCTAGGAACTCTAAGCATTTCTTAAAGTCAAAAGACTTGACATGTCCTACATGCAAAAAGTGCATTTACATTGCAAATCATGATGTGTGCATCTTAAAATACCTTTCTAAGGTAAATTCTCGTGCCTCTGCACAGAAAAAGAATGCACAATCCCATAAGACAACAAAAAGATACATACCTGTAGAAAATAATAGCGATTCTTAGAATCATGACAGACATATCCCCATAGGCCAAAGGTTTTCTCCAAATAAGTCTTCCGCTGTGTGTGTGAAAACAACGCCTCCTAGATCTGGTCTTACATGGAAACCAATATGTAGAATCTTTATTTATGTTGGTCTTAGGTGGATTTCCACTAGGAAGTCTGTCAAAACTTGCATCAACACGAATGATAGTGATTTACAATTAGGAAAGGAAACATGTACTCCCGACACTGTTATTTGTGCAAACTCTTCTTCTTTGAGTGCATGTACTTCAATAGCTTCCGAACCCATTTCGTCAAATGTAAATATTGTACCATCTTCTACACTTGTTCAAACTTCCATTATTGATTATTTCAGAAAATCTTTAGAAAAACAAAATACAAAAATAGAAAATCTTCAAAAACCAAATGGAAAATTAAAAAATAAATAAAATACCAAAAAGAATCTTCTCGACATGTCTCTTGCAGTCGATAACATTTATGTACCTAAAAATGTCGATTAATATTGACACGGGTGTGTAAATGAAGTTCGAGCAAGAGTTCTAATGCTTTCAAAACATGTCATTTCTAATTTTCTGATGACTTGTGTACACATCAGTGCACAACTCGGTTTTAAAGAAAAGAAAAGTGTAGGTTTCAGTGCGCTTTATCTTCAAAAGAAGAGAAATATTCTCCATCCTGAGCATTCTTTCAAAAAAAATTCTTGTTCGGGACACACGAATTCTAAGTAAATATTAGCTTAGGACTCGTTCTTCAAATAAAGGAAAGTGTGCGCTTATGTACATTTATCCTCACAACGAGAAGATACCAACTTCTCAGACTTGAGCTAAAACAAAACGTTAATTCAAAGACATTCAAAGTCCTTAGAGCTCAGTAATATTGGTTTTCAAAACCGTTGAACGCAATTTTTTAAGAATTTCTCAAAATGTTTTTCAAAATTGTGTGTTCAACACTCCTTTCTCATGATACTTTCAAAAAGCGAATAATTTTTTATAAGTGGATCAATTTTTGAAGGGGATCTTTTAAAACCAAACACCTTTTAATGTTGTTAGATACATTTTATAAAAGTCAATTTTTATGTATCCAAAACATTCAGTGGATTTGAAAGTGGTAATTCAGTGTTAAACTCATGTGAAGACTGAGAATAATTTTTTCAAGACCTTATCAATGTCATTTCAAAATTGTGTGCTCATTTCTCCAAGCTCCAGTAAGCACTAGGTATTCTTGAATTTACTTTGGATAACGTCCATTGATGAATGGTTTAGCATACTAGTACTTATACTACGTGTGTTATACCAAGGCATCTTAACTTTACAACTCAACATATTTGTGGTGTCTTATCATTTTCACAAAAGTGTCAAATTTTCTATATGGTGACTCACATATATTGTTGAGGGGGAGCACTTAGAAAAAGGTTCCATAATATTTATGATGCTTAAACATTTTTCTCCCCACACGTTTTTCAGAAAATGTCATTTTAATCACTTGGTATTTCAAAACTAAGCGACTTAGTAATTAAAATAAGGGGAGAAATGTGATTAAAGTGTGATCTCGCTATTAATAACTGATCTAAAGACTCAACGTGCTTTTCACTTCTACCCATATGTGCAAAACACTTTCGTTTATCGATGCACGTATGAAGGGGGAGTTTTCCAAAAGATGAATCTCTCAAAGTGTCATACGATTTTGATAATTCTATCAAACATTTTGATTGATTTTAAGGTGTTTTTAGTTATGATCAAATACCCAACAACCTTATTAATTTATGATGAATTTGAAGTTATAAGGTGGTTAGGTTAGGTATTAGTCCTATGATCCAGCCAGAACCAGAGGGATCTACCCAAGGACAATCCATAGTTAGAAATAGCAGTCCTTAGGTATGATTTGGAAAAGAATGAGAAACAGGAATAATGCCGACTAAGGCTGAACTAACACTGGAGCAATCACAACAAGGTGTTAGTAATGACGTCTTGGTAAGCATTGAAGGGGTTGAAGAATGAAAAAGAAATATAAAGATAAAGGGTCTAAAGAAAGAACCATCCATACAACTTAAGGTAGAAACCGGGTCAATACATATGCTATCAGTCTTCACAAAGATGAATTCTGGTATTAAAGAAAGACATCATGAACCCAGTGATGCACTGCTCAACCCTTCCCATCCATTCAAGTTTCTCTCAAAATATACTTGTCTCATTTGTCATGGAGGTCAACACAACTTCTATTAACTTTCTCACTTCGAGTTAGTTGATGTTGAATAGGTGGCAGTCTGCTCCAGCCTCCGATCACTAAAACCAAATCGAGTCTAGAGCCAAGAGATCAAACTATAAATGTCATTAGGACACATCTTATGATAAACACAAAGTGATAACAAAGAGTCCTATGCATTATCCCTTGTGATTTTGCCAGAACATGTAGAGTGATACTCTTCAATATTCACAGTAACGAATGGAAATCCTTCCAGTGTCATCATCAAACAGCACTGCAGTAGGTGACTTGTGAGATTCTATATGAATCAAACTTTTGTTAACTAGATATCAATTTTGGTCCAGTAAATTAATTGATGACTCAGTCAGTAAGATAGTAACTAACTGGTTCACTCTTATTGTGTTGTCTGCTTTGAGACGTTCCGGTAATAAGAACAAGCAAGTATAGTAAATTCTAATGCATCTGCGTTAGAAGATCTAACACTTTGAGCTAGAAACCCTGTCAAGAAGGTTCTTTGAACCTATCTGATTACAGGTATAGTATTTATACTATAAAACAGGGAACCGGTGGTTATCGCAACCTAAAATCGACGAATGACAAAGACATATCGTCCATATATGATGTTTGTTACTAACCTAAACATGCAGGACAAGTCGATGGCGTAGTTACCACATTCTAGTAGAGTCGGATTCATTACCACATGCTCATGCCCGATCAACAAATATAAAGACATGATGAAAGCTCAAGTACATGTTACTAAAGTCTTTCGCAAACTCTGATATTCAAAATCTTCCTTAAATATATCAAGATTATCAAGACAAAGATTGTTAAAGGAGATTGTTAGCAAGCTTTGAAGATGATGAGTATGTCGGTACCAAGATACAAGATCTCAAGATGGCAATGACGATAAAGACAATCAAGGAAAAAGATTTAAAGATATCAGAATCAAAGACCAAGTCAAAAGACAATCACAAAGGCTAAAGATCAAAGATCACACATCATGAAGGAATGATTGTGGGTTTTTACACCAAATATATAATATATAATAAAATATAAAATATATATATAATCTAAAAACAACAACAAGATCAATGATACCGAGAAGTAGTATAGAATGTTCCCGGGTCGTTTATCCCCAACGAGGCTGGACTGGAAAATCGATACAGTCGAAAATTTGAGTTTGAAGGAGAGAATTGAATTAGAAGTGTGGAAAAGTCAAATTAAACAATAACAAACAAAAACGTTAAAGAAAAACCTAGAAATTACGAAATTAAACTAGAAAATGAGAGCACGATAAGTAACCTTCTCCACATATGGAGAAGGGTTGGTTGGTTCATTTGTTTAACACATACATTTTGTATCAATCCAAACACCCTCTTATTTCTCTCTATTTTCTTCCATCTTCTTCATCTATTTTCTATCTTATTTCTTGCTTATTTTCTTGTTACGAATCATGGTTAAGTAGTATTTGAGATCCTACAAAATCCTATAATGTTGCCTTTATTAAACTATCTATCCCTATCACTCAATTAGGTCTCGAAATAATGTACACCCCAGGTTCTAAAGTCCACAATACTACCGACACACTCATATTTGGTATATTTATGTAATAACATGTAAAAATAAAATATCAGGCAAACCTCATTAATGGAAATAGCGGGTAATTTGTGCTTAGCAAAGATCTATTTTAGTTTCGATTTTGAAAAACATATCAAAAGTTTTCAAAATAAAGTATAAAATTAAAGGCAAATATAGATCAAGTGGTAATTCTACTCCCATCTCCCCACTTGGTTTGTACAATGTCCCTATTGTACATTTAAGAAAAATTAAAAATAAGATTAGAATTAAAACAGAAAACCCCCTTTAAAATTTTCTCGGATATGAGTCCAAGAAAATCCTCTCTTCTCACATAGTAAGCAACTACGGCGTAGTTATAAGGCATGACTATGCCATAGTTTTTTCCAACTCATCATATGTTTCTTACCATCCTTATAACTATGGCATAGTTATATGGTGCAACTACGCCGTAGTTGCTGTCGGTAATCACAAACACCTTTAAACAAGACATTAGAGTTAGGAATCAAAACATAGATAATAAATATTACAATCCTATGAATCCGAATACATAACTTATTATAGCACTTAATTGTTTGAAAGCATAGATTGTTCTTAAAGCCAAACACAAATGAGGAATCATTCCTTGTCCATATCATTCCCGCAATGGTGGAAAGTAGAAGGTACATCTCCAAATAGACCGAATGGATTAGCAGATGGATCAGGAGGAGCAGTGAAGTAAGTTTGAGGGCTGCTTATGAAATACACACCATGCTCGACACCCAAATCAGGAATGTTGGGAACATAAGTGTATTGGGTTCCATCAAAGTAGGTGTGATCGAGATGGTGATAGGATAGCAGCTGGCTCATATGACACGAGTTCCAAGAGTAGAACCCTTGTTCCTAAAGCCTCATTGATCTAAACTCACCATAGAACTCATCATACTGTTTAGACACGCCCGATACAACCTTGATAACTTCTTCTATCTCATAACCCAACTTGTAGATATGCTCATCAATTTCCCCTATCCTATCATCTATGACCCTGAGCCTATTAGTAAAGCTTATGTTGGGGCATCGTTTAAGACTCCCTCATCTTTTTCTTGGACCCTCCTTGCCTCGGCTGCTTCAAACTCCTCATCACTGTCATCTTGTCTATCAGCAACAATCTTAGCCTATCCTACACCGTCAAACCTTACAATACTAAGCGCTCCTAACTTTGCCAAATCTAATAGCTGAGTTTCCTGCCCCCTGGTGACTACCCTAAGAGCAGCATGGCTCATCAAACCTAGATGCCTAGCAATCCTCCCAATCAGGTGTGCCCCTATAATCTTGCTCTTTTTCTGCACAACCTTAGCGTTATCATACAGAAATTTTGCAACATGCCAGGGGACATCAACCAACTCCCCGCCATCCATGCTATGAAAATAGAATAAGTCGGCTAGCATGACTTTTTCCTTAACAGTATATTGACCCGTAATTATGGGGTAGGAAAACGGAGTTCTGCTATCATAATGGTTTTTAGTAGTAATATCCATGACATACGGGGTATGGTTGCAATTTTTGGGTTTGTTCCTCACACAATTGTCGTGATAGATTACAAACAGGTTGTTATTCATTTCCTCGGTCGAATACAACCCTAAAGCCAAACTGAACTGCCACATTGTCATCCTCCTCAAAATACCACCCAGCTGAAAAGTAACCGTGTAATTCACATCCAACTCCACAACATGATCTTTAAATTTTATAGTACCTAAAGCTAACCCTACAAAACTCATCTAGCTCTTGAAGACTTCTTCCACCATGAATGGTACCAAAATTAATAAGATCTAACGCTTCAGGAACTTCAGTTTCCTTTTTCATCAACACCTTATAAGTTGCCTTATACTCCTTTTTGCTTTCTCGAGTGTAATCATGGTTGTAAAACTTGAGCCATGTCTTAGGAGAACCTAGGAATTTGCTTTATGTTAGTCATAAAGAGAATTAGAGAATTAATTGGACTAACAAAATTCAGTGAAAGGGCCATCAGGAATTAACTACGGCGTAGTTAACCAACAAAACTACGTTGTAGTTCTGGAAATATATGAAATAAGATAACCTAGGGAAGAGCTACGCCGTAGTTTTATCCCCCAACTATGGCGTAGTTATGAAATGACATTTCTCTAAATTATATTAAATACCCAGAACACTTGCTCCTCTAGAACCTACCTCAGAAAGTAATCAATTTATTCAAACAATAATCTTAAAAATGAATCCAATTGGTGTAGGTTGCAATCAATTTTAATTGACCCCTACTGTTCATACGAAAAGATATTTCCTAAATTAATTTATTACTAAGGTAGAGGATTAATATATGGCCAATATTGGGGATTTAACATATGGCTGAGTTTAATAATTGGGTAAGAGCAAAAACCCCTAAATTAAACTAATAATATATCCAACCAATTAGGCACAGAGATACCAGAATCATAATTAAATTGAATATAAACCATTAATCACAAATAGGATTGGGATAGAAAGAATTACCAGCCATAGTTGATCGATCTTGAATAGTAATATTTTCAATTTTACAAAGAAAGTAGGTTAAGACTGATGAGAAAAATGCAACTACGCCGTAGTTGCTTTCTTTTTATACTTACTTGGAAAACTACGACGTAGTTGTATCAACCCTACTACGCCGTAATTGGGCTTTCAATAGCTTGGAATTTTTAAACTTTCTAGAACTACACCGTAGTTTTGCACACCAACTACGGCGTAGTTAGAGTTCAGTATTTTAAAACTTCTTATTTTTTATACTTGATTCACAAATAAGGTAGATAAACGGAACGTACCTGAATTCATGGTTTGGCCAAGACAACTTAGAGAAAATTTTATTAATGCAAGAATTTTTAAAGAAAATTACTAAGGTTGTCTCCCGATAAGCACTTTCGTTTATTTAACAAGTTGTTAACTTTGACTCTTTTGCAGCTATGTTGTCTTATTGCGGGGAATATAGGTCCTCGCGTCCTTCAGCAACAAAACAATACTTCATTTGTTGATGTATTCCTCGTGCATAACCTATGGTTCGTTAGACATGCTTATCTATAAAATGAAAAGAGCTTATTAGTAACTTCAAAATGACTTAGTCTTAGTTCACCAAATAAAACAACTCCCCGACAGCGGCACCAAAAACTTGATGCATGATTTTGTTTTAAATTAATTTACCAAGTTTTTAATTTATAAAACTCTGATTACCTATGGTCTACAACGCACTAACGGGCAGAGAATCCGATAGTGTGTAGTGCAGGATTGGTAAATTAGAGGTTGTCCCAAGAGTAGTTTATTAGTGAAGTAAGACAATTTTTGGGGGTTTTAAGATTGAAAACTTTGCTAAGAAAGGTATTATAAACTAATAAGAAAAGTAATTACTGATTTGAAGGAGTACTATCCTTGTAATAATCCTATAGATTCCTACTCTAAGGTGCAATGTTACCAACGTAGTTTCCTAAGGTTTTACTAGGCTCGAAAACGCATCCTTGCCTAGCCTATGATTCCTAAATGGAATGAACCCGCGAAGGAAAAGTATATGTTCTTAGTTCGCAGTGATTAGTTCCTCTAAATAGTATACCAATAATGTCTAAGGTGAAAATCAAGACTCAGTTGTGTGTCACGCCTAATATCATGGCTAGATCCCATAATAAAAGCTCACTCCATTTGGGAGTGAGGGCCTAAATGATACCTTAATAAAAAAGGGGCATTTGTCAATAATGATGAAGATCCTGTCCTGGTTTTTAGACTAAGGGAACGCCTAATGGGCATAGGCAAAATAACCAACAGAGATTGGTAATCCATAATTAATAGAGGATACAAAGGGTTAGTGGTTACCTTACTGCAAAGTAGTGTCACAACCTTAACTTATAGACCAAACCAGGAATTAGCAACACATTAAACACGTTTTCCAGGAAACTAAATTGATAACAAAAAGAGTAGAGAAACCAAAGAGATTAGAACAAGAATAGTAAAATAATTGATTAAAACATGTTTGGATTCAGTACAATGAGATAAACAAGCATGGGTAACATGTCCATGACATCTGGATGACCAAACCTACTCATATAATGAATCAACTAGCTTCTTCTTCCTCCTGTCTTGTTTCCAGCTTTAAGTGGTGAAGAATAGGTTCCCCAAGCCATTGTTAGGGCTTTAGGAATGGATAGATTCCATAATGAACGAAATTCTTCGAATATATATAGTATTTATGATAACTACGGCGTACGGCGTAGTTGTAAGTGGCCAACTACGCCGTAGTTATGCTAATTAGGACTTTTCATCTATAGGCAAAAGGTAACTACGACGTAGTTGAAGTGGCCAACTACGCCGTAGTTGTGACTAGACTTTACTTCTTGGGAATTCTTGATAACTACGGCGTAGTTGTAATGAGTCAACTACGCCATAGTTGCTTCTAAGCTTGTTTGGGTCTTCTTATAAACTACGGCTTAATTCAATGTGGCAATGATGACATCAAATAATGTCTATTTTATAGCATCATTTATCCGAGCTAAATTGTTCGTTTTATATTATTTATGCATGAATTAATACTTAATTGCTTATATTACTTATTTGCAGTAAATATGAAGTAATTGGTGAAGATTTAATAAAAGGCACGCATTTTGGATCTTAAACGAAGAAATATTAAAGACTGCTGATCTGACATCTAATACGTCATATCCATCAAGGAAGATACGGCGTATCCGTGCCTTGACTTCACAAGCAACCACGAAGACATAAAGACCAATACGTTATATACTGAAGATCCTATACGCCGTATCAAAGGTCAAGTATTAGAATATTCTACAATATTATAACCGTGGTCCTTACTCCAAGAAAACCCCAATACGCCGTATTGAAGTCTTTCAATACGGTGTATCAACTTAATTCCAGAGGCTATAAATACTGAACCCTAAAGACGAATTTTGGTGTGCAAAATCTATACCGAAGACTAAGAAGAAGACATTAACCACTAGGTTCGATTTTTAGAAGAGAAGAGAAGCCAAGAAGGTCTTGCAACGCCCTTCAATCCATAGGAAAACCCTTGTAAATTCTTATACTCTAAATACACGTTCGGTTGTTGGTATCATTCATTAACTTGGTTAGGTTACCTTAATCGTTCGTCTATGACATTTGTATTCGTTACAATGGTTATTAGCTAATACCTTTAGGTATTAGCCATGTTTATGATAATCTAATGTTTGGTTTATGTTTATTCTGACTCCTTCTTGTTAGTTATGAGTTGTTTTATATTTATCAATTTATACTCGTTTACGTGCTTATGTATACGACCTATCATTCAACTGGATCTAGAACGCGGACCAAGTAGACTAGATGCCAGGATAGCTCTCCATATCTGCGATTTATATATCTAGAACAATAGGATCATGAATAACATGCTGTCTTTGCCCTTGGTTTAGTAAACAAGTTAGACTAGCAGGTAACCTAGGATCAACAATTAACGTTCTGATGCCCTGAGTAAAGATTTAGACAAGTGGACTACTAGTATATAAAGAGCCGTTAAGAAGTAAGTTAGTAAAGTCTCGATGAGCTAGGATTCAGTAAGATCACCATTATTATCTAAGATAGATTATAATCAACCATGATTGCTTTATGCGGATGTGTTTAATTGTGACAGAATTAGCATGTCTAGGTTTTAGGAAGAAGTACCGCTTAAATCTAGGAATGATATATCGACAACGAGACAAGACAATCATTGCACTTATAAACTAGAACCTGCATTTTATTAGATTACACATGGTTAGTACGTTTTCCTTATAATAGGCTTGACCACTTCTCTATCTTCTAATTACCAGCTTGTGTGTATTAATCGCCCAATCTCAATCTAGTTAAACCAAAACTCATGCCAGTCTCTCAGGCTAAACCCCCCTTTTTGCCATTAGTTTAGGTTTAACTTAGGTATAACATA